>JAUJYV010002985.1:0-11114 GCA_033995625.1 Ophyiulus pilosus | reverse complement strand
GAGTTATTGTCAAATGGACAACTATCAGAGAGTAGCCCACGAGAGTTCCTCCCAAATGGATATCCATCTGAGAGCAGTCACCGAGAGCTAATCACGAGAGTTACTCTCAAATGGACATTCATCTGAGAGCAGCCAACAAAAGCATCCACAATTTACGTTAACCGATGGTTCGTAAACCGCCTAAGTAACGGTTGCGTAGACAAGTCGAGTTACTCGGGAACGCGACTTACCCGTAACTTAACGCCCCGTTAAATCTGCCAAAAAATCCCAAAAGCAGCGCGTTAAACTTGTTGCCGTTAGCTGTTTCCAGGTGCGCGGAGGAATCTCCCGTTTATTTATTTGTTTAACGAAAAGCCCGGTTTACGTTAACAAATTGGGGTTAAATTTAGCAACCGTTTGCCCCGATTAAGTAAACGCAGTGTTATTCCCGCGTTGCGCGAGTTTACGTTAGCCCTACCTCCGAGCTTAAGCTTTTGCCATTCGCGCGCAAAGCCGTTAACGGGCCGCGACATTTAATTAGCGTTAGATTAGCGAAGGCGCGGCTTTATCGTTTAACGGCCGACTAAAAAAATCTCGCGTTCCCTCGGATTCTTCTCAGTTAGCGATACTCTTCCGTTCGGATCCGACAACCGATATGTAAGTCGCGCGTTACGCTTAACGGACGCTTTAACGGTGCGATTCGTAGTTTTAATCGGTGATTTTTTTTTTTATCTTTTTTTTCTAGGCTCGAAAGCTTGAGCGAAAACGAGCTGGAGGTAAGCGGGATTTTGAGATTTTTATCGTGCCGTTAAATCACCGTTAAAAGTGTTTTGCGCCGTCGTTAACAGGACGAGTTTAACCGGCTGTCGTTAGCGAACCGTTTGGACAAGAGCACCATCGGCCAGAGGCTGGAGCTTCTCCAGCGGCAGAGGGACCTCGCGGAACGGGACGTGGAAAAGGAGCTGGCGGCTTTGAAAACCACGCTTAACGTACGTTAGCTAACCGTCCGTTTGCGGTTTGCGGAAGTTGCTCTGAAAATCGACCGCGGCTCTGTAAGTGTCTTTTTTCTGTCCCGATTTTGAAGGATGTCCAGGCCAAGAGCGAGACGTTCTCGGATGTGGAAGTCCGGCATTCTTTGACGCGGATCCAGCAGCGAGTCGACGTGATTCAGGGAGCCGTGGCACGCGTCTCGGGCCGCGCGGAAGCCTACGGAGGAATCCAGAAAGTGAGTACGGATACGGCTTGCGGATACACAACTTCCTAATGTCCGACAAAAACCTCTAGTGTCCGAACAAGCTCCCTAGCGTCCGAAACAGTTTCCCTAGTGTCAGAATCAATTGTATTGTCCGAATCAAACTTTGTAGTATCCGAAACAAACTCCGTAGTGTCCAAAAAACTCCGTAGTGTCCAAAACAAACTCCGTAGTGTCCAAAACAAACTCCGTAGTGTCCGAATCAACTGTAGTGTCCGAAACAAACTCCCAAACTCCCTAGTGTCCGAAACAAATTCCATATTGTCCGAATCAAACTCTGTAGTGTCTGAAACAATTTCCGTATTGTCCGAATCGAACTGCGGTGTCCGAAACAATTTCTGTAGTGTCCGAATCAAACTCCGAAGTATCCGAATCAACTGTAGTGTCCAAAACAAACTCCGTAGTGTCCGAAACAAATTCCATATTGTCCGAATCAAACTCTGTAGTGTCTGAAACAATTTCCGTATTGTCCGAATCGAACTGCGGTGTCCGAAACAATTTCTGTAGTGTCCGAATCAAACTCCGAAGTATCCGAATCAACTGTAGTGTCCAAAACAAACTCCGTAGTGTCCGAAACAAATTCCATATTGTCCGAATCAAACTCTGTAGTGTCTGAAACAATTTCCGTATTGTCCGAATCAAACTGCGGTGTCCGAAACAATTTCTGCAGTGTCCAAAGGAAACTGTAATGTCCGAAAGAAACTCCACAGGGTCCAGAACAAACTTGAGTTGTCCGAATTTAAACTGTAGTGTCCAAAACAATCTCCGAAGTGTCCGAAACAAACTGTAGTATCCGAAGCAAACTCCGTGGTGTCTGAATCAAACTCTGCAGTGTCCGAAACAAACTCCAGTGTCCAAAGCAAACTCTTTAGTGTCCGAAACAATCTCTGTAGTTTCTAAAACAACCTGCAGTGTCCAGTATAACTCCGTAATGTCCGAAACAACTCCCGTAGTGTCTAAAACAATCTCCGTAGTGTCCGAAACGAACTCCGTAGTGTAAAACAAACTGCAGTGTCCGAAACAAAACTCCGTAGTGTCCAAAGCAAACTCGGTAGTGTCCAAAACAGTCGCCGTAATGTCCAAAACAAACTGTTTAGTGTCCGAAACAATCTCCGTAGTCTCTAAAACAAACTGCAGTGTCTGAAACAATTTCCGTAGTGTCCGAAACAATCTCGGTAGTGGCTGAAGCGATTTCCTTAGTGTCCGAAACAATTTCTGCAGCGTCCGAAACAAACGCCGTAGTGCAAAAACAAACTGCAGTGCCCGAAACAATTTTCACAGTGTCCGAAACAAACTCCCTGGCATGCGAAACCGAGCACGTAGTGTCCAAAATCAAGTGCGCGGTGTCCGAAACAAACCCGTTGTGTTCCGAGTGTGATTCCAACTTTTTGTATTTTAAGGATAAGAAAAACTGCGAAGATTTCTCGCTGCTCATAAAATACGCCGAAATGGAGAAAAACAGATGCAAACAATTTGAAAAGCAGCTGGAGGAAGTCAGGTGAATTGAAAAGCCAGTAATCGTACGGGCGCTGGTTAATCGCCGCTCGCGTTAATCCACTCGAGTTAATCGTTGCAGGATAATGAACCAGCGACTGACCAGCGAGAACACCGTCCATCAAATGATTTCGGCCGGCGCCGCAGGAGGAGCAGCCGCGAAAACTAGCGTAATTATGCTTAAACGCTCTCGAGAGCGCTCTCAGAACCGTGGCCGCTCGGGGCAATTGCGGAGAGGGTATCAAAAATGGCGGGTTTTTTAAAGTTAATCTCGAGAGTTACTCTCGAGAGTTGCTCTCGAGAGTGCTCTCAATACCGTGGCCGCCCTGGGCAATTGCGGAGAGGGTATCAAAAATGGACTTTTTTTAAAGTTAATCTCGAGAGTTACTCTCGAGAGTTGCTCTCGAGAGTGCTCTCAATACCGTGGCCGCTCGGGGCAATTGCGGAGAGGGTATCAAAAATGGACTTTTTTTAAAGTTAATCTCGAGAGTTGCTCTCGAGAGTGGCTCTCGTGGATGCTTTATGTGCTTTGAATGCTCTCGACAGCACTCTCAAAACCGAGTCCGCTCGGGGCAATTGCGGAGAAGGTATCAAAAATTGCGGGTTTTTTAAAGTTAATCTCGAGAGTTACTCTCGAGAGTTGCTCTAGAGAGTGCTCTCAATACCGTGGCCGCCCTGGGCAATTGCGGAGAGTGTATCAAAAATGGACTTTTTTTAAAGTTAATCTCGAGAGTTACTCTCGATAGTTGCTCTCGAGAGTGGCTCTCGTGGATGCTTTATGCGCTTTAAATGCTCTCGAGAGCACTCTCAAAACCGAGTCCGCTCGGGGCAATTGCGGAGAGTGTATCTAAGATGGCGCTTTTTTAAGGGGCGATTCCATTCGAGGTTAACTCTCGAGAGTAACTCTCGTGGATGCTTTTATGTACTTTGAATGCTCTCGAGAGCGCTCTCAGAACCGTGGCCGCTCTGGGCAATTGCGGAGAGTGTATCAAAAATGGACTTTTTTTACAGTTAATCTCGAGAGTTACTCTCGAGAGTGGCTCTCGTGGATGCTCTATGTACTTTGGATGCTCTCGAGAGCACTCTCAAAGCTGTGTCCTCTCGGGGCAATTGCGGAGAGCGTATCAAAGATGGCGTTTTCTTAAGGGGCGATTCCATTGGAGAATAACTCTCGAGAGTAACTCTCGTGGATGATTTTATGTGCTTTGAATGCTCTCGAGAGCACTCTCAAAACCGAGTCCGCTCGGGGCAATTGCGGAGAGCGTATCAAAGATGGCGTTTTCTTAAAGTGCATTTCCTCTCGAGAGTTGCTCTCGAGAGTGGCTCTTGTGGATGCTTTATGTACTTTGGATGCTCTCGAGAGCACTCTCAGAACCGTGTCCACTCTGGAAAATTGCGGAGAGTGTATTAAAGATGCAGTTTCCTTAAGGGGCGATTCCATCCGAGAGCTACTCTCGAGAGTGGCTCTCGATGCTTCATTTTCGGTCTAGCTCTCGGCAGCTGCTCTCAAATTCGACCGTGGTTCGTATTTTGCGAGCTGCTCTCGGAGAGTCCGCGGCTTAAATGTCCAGTAGCGATAAAACGCGGGACCGGCAAAGGGCACCTGTCGGGGCCCTTTACGAATAATCCGCTTTCTGGTGTCTAGTTCTTGAGTAACGGCCCTTTGATGAGTAGACGTCGTGCCAGCGTCGCCATCGATTCCATTCCGGCCCTAGAAGCCATCGGCGGGTTGTGCAACTGCCCTAAAGCGGCGGCGGAAGCTCAGGTCAGTTAGGGCACCTTTGGTTTCTCTGACGGCCCTTCTCTTTTCTCTTATTTTTTTAAACACGCGGCCTCGCAGAGGAGACACGCGACGGTGGAGTTGTAGGACCGCAGCCCCACGTCCGAGGTAAGGGCACGCGGTTGGCGTGTTCCGACAAGGGTCTTTCGCGCGCCGGCTCTTTCTCCGATTAACCCGCGCGCACTTTTTGTTCTTTTAAAAGCCCCAGCTAACGAGTGTTCTTTTTTCCGTTCGCCCGTTTTTCCCGCAGGGCGGCGTGCGAGTAAGTGCCCTTTGCCCCGTCCACAGCGCCAGGTTAAAATCCGGCCGCAGAAGTTCCATTTGTGCCGCCATGATGCCCTTATGTAGCGGCCCTTACAAGGAATCGTCGAGTTCTCCTACCACCATCATGGAAGTAGCGCCGTCGTATTCCGATTCCGAGAGCGGGTGAGTATGATAGGGCCTCTTAGGCCCCTAAGACCTTTTTAGTGTACTTTTGGCCCCTTTTAGTGTACTTTGGCCCCTTTTAGTGTACTTTGGGCCCTTTTAGTGTACTTTGGGCCCTTTTATTGTGCTTTGGGCCCTTTTAGTGTACTTTAGGCCCTTTTAGGGCCCTTCGTTCCGCTGATGCCCTTTGTACGACTTGTTTAGAACGCGAGATTCGACTTGCGAGATGCGGAACTCGGAGGACGATACGGAAGATCACGTGTTCCACGAGGCCCTTTGCGGAGTCGGCCAAGAAGAAGAAATGGAAGGGCAGTTTTTGGAAGGCGAATTGTGTTTGGGGCCGCCGTCCGACGTGTTCGAGTCTTTCGAATGGGACGATGAAGAAGACGAGTCCGTCGGCGATGATCCGTAAGTGCCCCAACACTGGGGCCTTCATATTTTCAGACTAAATGTATGGCCTTATGTAGGTCTCTTTAAACTGGGTCCTACATGTATGGGCCTAGATGCCCTTAGGCCCTTGAAGTGAATATTTGAAGAAATGCCGGTATCTTCATTCCGAGGACCCGGTTAAAGGGCCCTTTGGTCTTCCCTGTGCCGCCGTCTAACGCTCTCGATACTTGTAGGTCCCAAGCGCCAAGGACCCCTCGACGGTGGCAGGAAGCGGAACTATGCTTAAGCCTCCGTTACTTTGTGAGCGGATTACTGATCGTTAGCGCCATATGGACCCTCTTCTCCAGCTTCTTTTCACCGTCATGGCCCTATGCTTCTGGGGCCTCTAGACACTCGAACGTTCCTTGTAGTTGGTACTCGTGGGAAGAGCTCTTCAGGCCCTACTTGATGTTAAGGCACCATGCTAGTCCTCCGGTTTAGGGCACTTTACGGAGATAAAGGCCCATCGGCATCTTATGCGGCCGATAAACTTAACGGCAACTTTAATCGTTCTTTTGCAGTTGGATCTCCCGTTAACTTGACGCGTGTTTTCGTTTTTCGACGGATTGGGTCCTAACGAGCCGTCGAGTAAGATCCGTCGGTTGCACCATCCCTCGTTAAGTTTTAAAAAGTGGATTTTTTTACGGCCTGCTGCATTTATTAATAAAAGTATCGGTTAAATTTAACGGCCGGTTAACTTGTTTAACGGAATGTTGGTATTGACGCGACTAACGGCTACTGCTATCGGCCCGTTAGTCCTGTCGATAGCAATTTTCATTGGATTTAATCTTAGATTAAGATGCTTAGGGATATCAGTGCCAAATTTGTGTGCAGTTAAATTTAACGGGTGATTAGCCGATGCTGTTGACAAATCTAACGGCCCGTTAGTCCCGTCGGTAGCAATTTTCATTGAATTTAATCTTGGATTAAGATGCTTTAGGGTATCGGTGCCAAATTTTTGTACCGTTAAATTTAACGGATGATTAGCAGAATCTCGCGGTAACGACTATCGATCCGTTAGTCATTTCGATAGTAGTTATCGCATATATCACGGTGGGACCCTGTTAAAAAGTATTTTCAAGGACCTATTGAGTAAGGGCCCTTAGATGAATATATTGCGTGTTAATACTTGTTACCGTTAACCGAGTTGCACCACCATACGTTAAATCTCTCGATAAGTCTCCGGTTTTATCCGGAGATCTGTTTCTCTCGTAGGGAATATTTCTTAGCGATCCGTTAAACTTAACGGACCTAAGTGCATTTTAGCACGTTAACGAATGTTTTTATGCCGTACTTAACGGACCGTTAGTTTTAATTTATTTTCTTAGCATGATTTTAATTAACCGTTTACAAAATAAAAATATTTTTCTTCAAATGAATTTGGTTTTATTTGAATTTTATGAAGGGCATAAATGGCCCTTATGGCGTTAGGGCCTTTATTTGGAGGCCCATTCCAAAAAAAGTTTTAAAAAAAAACTATTGAAATTACGAATAACTATTTTACTAATTAACTAAGATAATTCTCATTTGTTTTAGCTGGCCCTTTGGTTTTAGGCCCTATGTGGTTATCACTCGTCAAGGCCCTTATTAGGATCCAGGCCCATTCCTAAGGTATGAAATTTTTTTTGTGCTGATATGTGCCCTTTGCACAAAAAATTAAGCGTACCCCATGGATAAATGGATGGCCCATTGGACCTATTACCTAAGGCTCTAAGAGCTAAAGGCCCCTAAATTTCAAAAGACCACAACTAGGACTAGCTGGAATTTCATTGGAATGCTACAGGTATGGGGCATTCCTATGACATTCCAGGCTAGATAAAAAACCAAGAATTTGCAAGAATACCGTGGTAAGTTATTTTCTTGCTAATTCTAACAACTTCTTTGTAACAATATTGAGTTTTAATACAAATTTTTATTGTAATTTCAGCAGAAAAAGCAAAAATTCGTCACAGAATTTCTGAATTTCCGAATTCAGTTTCCGCAGCCCGCATTGAAAACCGCATTAGCAGTCCTCCGCAAGAGCAAGCTAGAAACTAGCTTCCCGAACCCGACCTGTTCTTCGGGTAGGAAAATTTCATTATGAAAGCTACAGGTATGGGGCATTCCAATGACATTCCAGGCAACACCAAGACACCAAGAATGTGCAAGAATACCGCAGTAAGATGTTTTTCTCGTCAAATCTAACTAGATATTAAGTTTAATTAAATTTATTAGTACAATTTCTTTTAAAACTAACGTCAAAACACTAAAAAATCCGTCACAGATTTCTAAATTTCCGAATTCGGTTTCCCCGGCCCGCTTTGAAAAAGACATTAGCAACCCTTCGTAAGAACGAGCTAGAAACTAGCTTCCCGAACCCGACTCGTTTAGCGGGTTGGAAAATTCCATTGTGCGAGCCCGCGTGATCGGTAGAGGAACGAATAAGCTTAAACGGTTAATTCGCGTTGAAAACCGCTTTATTATCGTTGAAATTGTAAATTTGGCAGTATTTAAAAGTACGTAGGCGTGACGTATTCTTCGAATCGGACGTCACAATGGCGACTGTTCGAATTGCGCGTCCGTTCAACAGATGGCGCTGCGATCCGCATTCGCATTGCTAGGATTTCTTTGTCATTCCTGGCATTTTTAAAATACCGATGAGAAGGTTCGCTCGCTCGCTATTTCACCGTTAAAAGCTGGTCCGGTTGGAAATTGGAGTCGATTCGCCTCAAATACGGTAAGCCCAGTTGTAAAACGTCCTTTTGCCGACTCCGAACGCTCGTTCGGCAGGCGTGGAATTGCAAATATGTGCGCAATTCCCCTGCAATTTTCGCTAGCTCTCTGACTCCATGTTGCCGAAGCGTCAGACATTTTTAGGATGTTTCGCGCTATGCACTTCCGGCGCAAATAGCTCGTTTTTAAACCTTTTTTAAAACTCACCTCACGCATTTTTACCGAGACCTATTTTTCGAGAGCAGCCATTTTCGAACGCTCGTCTTTCTCTAGTGGAACGTTTGATCGCCTTTTAGAGACAGCCGTCTTTTGTTCTTTTTACGAAAATCGAACGGAAAATTTGAAAAAATTCGAATGTCTAGCCTCTACCGAACCCCCCATCGACCGAAACACACCTTTCGAAGGTCTACCTAAGTTTTCAAACTTTCATCGCTTTCGGATTTCGTTTGACGATGTTTGCAGCGCTCGTTTCGATGCTTTTCTCGATACGGACGTCGTCAGATATTGCGGACAACTTAGTAGGTGCCAATTTGAAAAGCTTTAAGGTGTGCCTTACGTCACGCCGTGATTAACCCTCGTTCACTCTTTAGCTTTTTTTTGTTCGAAGGGGACGCCATTTTCATTGTTCCTTTTTCTACTCTCCTTCTCTCCTTCAAATGGAGTTTTTTGTGTTGTTTTTTTTTAAAAAAACTTCGTCAGCCTGTTGCCTTTAGGCTTAGGGTCGAAACTAGGACTCCGTGTTTCGCTTTTCCGTAACCACGTTTTCGCATTTCTTTATAGACTTTAAAACTTAGCCCTAATCTTAGTTTAGACGCTACCTTAACGTTTTGCCGTAGGTGTGTTGGTTAGGATCGGAGATGGATTAATCCTAACCGTGTAGAAGTTGGGTGACGTCAACTTTTAGGGCTTGAGGGCCCTTCTGGTACACCTCACCATGCCCTATCGTGTCTAGGTTTGTCGATACGGCTTATTCTAGGTCGTTTTTGCCAGTTAGGACCACGTTGGACTAGTCCTAACCTACGTTAAAGTCCATAAGTGATGTTACTTTTACTTTTAGGGCCTAAGGGCCCTTCTGGTACACCTAGTGTCTAGGCTTGTTGATATGGCTCATTCTGGGTCGTTTATGTCAGTTTAGGACCACGTTGGACTAGTCCTAACCTACGTTAAAGTCCATAAGTGATGTTACTTTAACTTTTAGGGCCTAAGGGTCCTTCTGGTACACCTAAAGTGTCTAGGTTTGTAGACATGGCTCATTCTGGGTCGTTTTTGACACGTGTGCAATAATTAGGACCAAATCAGACTAGCCCTAACCTGCGTCTAAGTTGGATTACTTTAACTTTTAGGGCCTGAAGTGCCCTTATCCTGCCCTAAAGTGTCTAGGTTTGTTGATATGGCTCATTCTGGGTCGTTTTTTTCATTTGTGCAATAATTAGGACCAAATTAGACCAGCCCTAACCTGCTCTTAAGTGTATAAGTTGGATTACTTTAACTTTTAGGGCCTGAAGTGCCCTTATTCTGCCCTAAAGTGTCTAGCTTTGTTGATGTGACTTATTCTGGGTCATTTTTGACGTAGGCGGAAATAGTTGGGACCGAATAGGACTAGCCCTAACTTGTCTCAGCTGGACAATTGTAATGATAATGACCTAACCCGTTAGGCCCTTAGGCTTTCTGGTGCGCCTAATGCCTATTTTTGGAAAACAGCCACGTGCTAGGTCCTTTTGGGCATACTGTAGCAATGGCAGGGACCTTAGCTACACTTATTTGGGTCCTTTTTGGAGCCATATGGTCCCATATGTGGATTTTTGTAAAAAATTTTGGTATGTTTAGGTCCGTTTAGACCTAATTAATCGTCTATGGGCACCACCAATCAAGTGTTCCATAGAAGGGCCTAAAAGACCTTAATCGATCCAGGAATGATGAGACCATATTGACATGCCATTGTTTAGAACCCGGATTGACATCATGCCATAGCATCAATCCAGAATTGATGGTGTAAGGACATCGTCCATCAAACGTTCCAGAGAAGGACCTAAAGGCCCCATAAATACATAACCTGTTGGCATCAATCCAGAATTGATCGTGTGTCGACACTTAACCAAATCTGTCGAACTTTAAGATAATTGTTGATAAGCTTTCCTAGAATTGCATGACGTCATTTTGAGCGACTTCATTCCTGGAATGATAAGATATAAAAAACGATAATATTATTATTATTATTAATTGAATGAATTTGATACAAACCCGATATTTGATTCCTGGAAATCTCCTTTTAGAAAATTTTTATAGAACGATAGAATTAGGGTCACGTGCGAGAATGGAACAGGATGTGGAAATATTGCGCAGCGCCCCCCTAGCGGCACGTGCTTGCGTAATGGCCGCGCCCTGTGGAGGCGGCCATTAGTGTTCCGCTGGGGATGCTGAATGGGAACTAGTCCTTGAAAACCTTGAAATATGCTTGAATTTTGGGCGTTATCAGTCAGTGTCAGCACGTAGAGGTTATGTTTATTTGTTTGTCACGTAGGCCAAGAAATTCATTGAGGACTTATCTGGATAAGGGCTTTTATCTGATTGGGGGCTTTATCAACCCTTAAATGATACGTAATGGTGTCGTAACCCAACGCGTGACGTCATTGTGGTTTGTAACATGACGTCACTTTTGAGGCGAATCGTTTTATTTGCTTAAAAATGAACAGTTTGTTTGTGGTTAGTTTATGATCACTTTGTGGTTAGTTTGATTAGTTCGTGATGGGTAAATTATCAGAAATAACCACTTTTTTTGGCAACTTTTGGTTAATTTGATTAGTTTGTGATGAGTAAATGATCACAAAATGACTACTTTTTTAGGCAGCTTAACTTAAAAATGTGTTTGTTTAAAAATGAACAGTTTGTGGTTGGTTTGGTTTATTTGTGATGAATAAATTATCAGAAAATAGAGAGTTTGAGCCCGCCAACGCCTTAACGTTAACCTTAACGTTAACGGCGGGACTACCCAATGAACTAATTGAACGTCATGAGTGCCGTTGACGTTCAGTTAATTCATTG
>JAUJYV010002984.1:0-11115 GCA_033995625.1 Ophyiulus pilosus | reverse complement strand
CACCGATATCCAGCGAAATTTAATGACAGATTTAAAATGCGTAATTCCTGACCAAATTTTTCGTGATAATTTGTGATCAGACACAACATAAGTATAGTAAAGTGTTATGATGCATCAAACGAATGATTGATTATCGACATGCTTTAGATCGTTACATTAAGTTTTTTCTCAATGCCTCTTACCAGCTGCCCTGGCCTTATGGTTATTGACGATAATGCTAGTGAGATTAATATATTTCTGAACTCTATATAAAGTTTCGTAGATGTATTGAGAGGTGTTTATTTGAAGATATGCTTTAAATATAATATTGTTATCTTCTAAGCGAAAAAATATATGATTTTAATAAATAACTGCGCCGAGAAAGATGGATCCAATATTACCAAGTATCGGCCATTTTAACAGCATTGACTATTATCAAAGATGTGATAGTATGCGCATGACTTGTATATTGACAATTTAAGGTATTGCATTCATCGAAGAAAAATGGGCGTATCTGGACTGAACACAGCATCAACTGAGTGATTAAGCGACGATATTTATCTTGTTAATGAATATATGCAAAATTAAGACGATGGTGTTTGGTACCAAGGGAATTAGAAGGAGTCTTTCTGGGTAGAAAGAGGCAACGCTTACAGTAAAATCAAATTTGCTTATAACCTCGACTGCAAACAAGAGACATGGATACAAATTGCACTGCCAGAGTTTGCAAGTAATGGACAATATTTATAAGAGCAAAGTAATCAGATGACAACGACGATGAGTGTGTTGCAAACATGTATATATGCATAGCAACATGTAGTACGGCTGTAAAATATGTGTTTTAATGAATGCGTCCACTTGAAGAACATTATTCCTGGAGAGGATATAATAAGATTTTTCAAATTAGCTTAATGCGGAAAGTTATTCCAGGGATGAGCTCTACAACAGTATGCTACAAGGTGAAAACTTTATGTACATAACTACAGAATGAACGTTACCTGGATGATCTAGAACTTTATTTTTTTTCAATGATGAGAAGGATAAGTAATGGATTACACGAAAGCTTGCACAGAACATGGAGCTGGTGACAAGGGTATCAGATGATGAAACTCATGTTTCCCTTAATTTTTTGCTGAAATAATTTTCGTTTGGAATAATTGTGTCTATATCTAACGAATTTATTAATGTTGAGTTGATTACGTTTTTCTATAGACTTTGCTTATGTAGCTTATCATTAAAATAAAAGGGTTAACTTAATACTTCCATGCAATGTTGATTTTAATGATGACTGAATTAGAATAATTGGTACTCACTATTTCTCATTAACATTTTCTGAGCTTCATTTTAAATTATTGATATATAAATATAGTGTATTGAGAATATAGGGCGAAAAATAATCTTTTACTAATTTTATAAGAAATGATACATACCATTTGGATAATTATGCTTTGTTTGGATTCCTTTAATTAAAATGTAATGGCCCAAAGCGTTTTTTATTTCAGCATACACCAAGCAGTCGTTATTCCCAACATTATTAACAGGATTAATGCTGGTAGACATTTCAGAAATGATATACACTTGAGCAAGTTTCTCAAGTTTTATTTTCTTATCTATTCAATCTAATTGTGCCTCCTATTGTAAATCATAGCCATCTTCTTCTTTTTTTTCCTGGAATATTGGAATATTACATATTTATACGTCTCTTTATAACTGCTCTTTGCAATAACCGGGTTATCGCGTTCTGCGAACCTGAGTTCCTGAACTGCACATAAATTCCTATGAAACGTTATTTTATCAAAGAAAATTGATAATCGTGGAGGGGTTTGTTCCATTGTTATTGAGACAGTGATTTATTTCACATGTGAATACCCCATGTGGCGTTATGCCACGAGATGTGAAGCGCAGTGTTTCGTCTCGTCTCTGACCATGGTCCGGTCTCGGACAACAGAGAGATTCAACCCACCTTGGATCGAGCCTGGGTTATTGCATTTTTTTCTGTTGTTGTTGTTGCTGGTGCTGCTCTTTCTACTCGCTTCCTTCCTTCTTTTGTTGGTCGCATTATCCCGCTTGAAGGGTTTAATCATATTACCCAGCTGGACCGTTATTAATGGCTTTGGTACGTGTGACCAGCAGGTGGTCAATCAATATATTGCCGTTATTTGTCCGCCAAAATAGGCGAATGAAACACCGGCTAGTAAATATGACAAGCTTGGCCACCCAAACAAATCTTATTTTCCGACTCGGGAGTGTTCTACACGCGTGACACGCCATCCCAATTTATTATCCCATCCCAAAAACGAGTCATTTTTCAACATTTTCAAATGGCGTCTATGCTGTGATTGCAGTTTTATTGCGAGATGTAGCTTGTGTGGCACGCACGACATTCTTTCAAAATGACTTTGTTGTCATCCATTTTCTAAACAAAAGTTACTGGTTTTGGGGACACGTAGGATGATGTTTTGCAGATAGTTACGGTTTTAACTTCCCATCAATCACAAAAGCTTGTTTACGTTGATGTGAATGCTTAATTTCATGACATACAAAAGGCAAAAAGCCTAGATTAGCCCACATTGAGAAAGAATACTGCAACTCATGATATTACCATGTCTTCGTGAAATCTCCTGTAGAATTAATTTTCATTCAAGCTACTATTTTTCCTTATTTAACAACATTTGTGCAGTTTTCTTAGTTGTAATACATGTTATTATCTATATGTCATCGATATATTGATTTCATTTCATAACTGTGTTTGGAATTGTTTTGCTGATCTCATTAGGACGGCCTTGAGGATAAGTGATTTGGTTGTTGTAATGAATTCTCTACAATTGGGTATTCGGAGAATTAAGCGGGTCTTCGATAACACCAAACTTCCTTTCTGTTCTGGATCTTGTCACTAATGGGAATAACCGTACTATAGATCTAACAGGCTATTATTAGCACTGTCTATTAGTACACACTGGCAGTGCTTTAGGTATTACAGAGTTTGTACGGATAATAATACGCGACTAGTACATCGTTTGTTAGAAGTGGTCAAACTGTCAGAAAAAGTTACGGGCATTAGTTGTTGAGAAGTGTGGCAACAACTTCAATTTATGAGACTCAGTTCATAGCGTGCAGTTAGCTGCTGGGATTGATGAGACAAACAATTCATCAAAATAGACGTTGATTCATGATCCCAAGTCGCCTTTTTGAACGTCGAGAATTTGTGGTATACAAACAAAATTATATTTTAAAAAAAACGAGAACCGCCTTGAAAGTAATTGTTTCCCTTTAACGTACGTGTATATGTTGCTGCATATTTTTTTAGATAATGCATTTAGTTAGCATCTCTGGTGTCAATTTAGCTATGTTCTCTAACCTGTTTGTGATTCATCATATACACTCTTTAATACGTGTGTGATGTTCACAGATCAACATTCAATATCATTAATTTTTTACTTGTTCCTTGTTTAATTCCTTACCTTTCGATGAATTTTTTAAAAAATTTAGAATTTTAATAAGAACTTCAGTATTAAAGACGATTTTTGTATGAATCAAGCCAGAGGACGTTTATGGTTTCGGTCGATTTTTTGAGAAAGTTTTCTGATCGGTTAAAACCTGCCGAAAAATGCGAAATTCATTCGGAATAGCCGAACCGAGATTCCAAGCCATGTCTATCAAATGGAATTTAAGGGCAGGTAATGCTTTTGGGAGAATTTAGATACCATCCTTTTTAAATTTTGCGTTTTTATCGATTTCTGGTTGCCCAGAGATAAAATCTACTATATACCATATATAATTGCATCTTCATTCATGCCCTTGGCATTCCATTTGTTTTTATTTTCATTTTTTTTTATTTGTAAATTGATAGTCAGATTGCCAACCTAAATATGAAGAAAGGTATAGTCTCGAATCAAAATGCTCTTCCTTGCCATAATGGAGCGTATGATTTCTATATACTGTAGTATAATGGATTGTGAGCGTATGTTTTTAGTTATGAAACTACGGAATATTCATTTACCCAAAGCTCCTTACGTGTACTGTTATAAAGTTCGTTGTATACGTAAAACTTACCATTAGATTTTATACGGTTTTTAAATATAAACAATTGCTGCATCCAAAGCAACGTTTTTTGAAATATTGGGTTATGCATCTTTTTTATCAAAAGCGTACCTGAACAAGAAACATAGAAGATACATCACAAATAGCTAAACATTTTAGTAAGATAAGACTTGCCAACAAGTTAGAGAAACATTTTCGAGCTGAATGTCAATTTACAATGTTTAAAGCCGGTTATTTAGAGAAAAGTGCACTCTTGTGGGGAAATTGAGCATTAGTGTATATTAAAATTGAGAAGCAAAGAGTTGACGTCAGAAATTACATCTATTTTTTATTTTTGATTTTATTTTACCTTTCTTACATATATCCTGCATATCCCACCGACTTCTCAACCCATGCAACTGATTCATCGAAACGCGTAATCTAGAGCTAATTGACATGACGTTTGACAGTGTTCCCTAGTGGATAAAACGTTCGAGATGTATTTACAAAGTTGAAATCTAATTTTGTGAGACACCGCAAAAATCACGCTCATTATTTGATGTCAAACATCAAGGGTTCAATTGAAGACGTCAGTGGCTCACATTGCAGAGCTGACACGCATGTCAGTTCCCCCTTTTTAGTAAAACTCGCATACCCGAACTCGGTGGAAGCAAGAAACAAAAGTATGATTAATGATTGGCTTGTTTTGAAAACATTATTGCATCATTGTGGATGTAATAAGACGGCTATACCCAATGGAAGAGCATCGTGGCTAATCTGACAAACGCACGAAATTCTTTGGAGCGGCAAATCCCAACCGTTTTGATGTGATGTCAGGCAATTTTGCAATTAACAGCTAGGTTTAGAATGTTGATGTTTTGAGCAAGCATCGATTTGCCATTTGAATGGAAATAGCATGGCAATCCATGTATTCAATGTTAGACATAGCAGACTGACACATACTATTTTCTTTTAGAGCCATATGCATATTTCCCACTGTTGGATGCCAGACATTCTCTTGTACTATACGCACTCTGTCATCAGTGATTTTTGTTAAACCTCTCTTTGTAAAACGCAATTACCGTCGGTCGAATTATTATGTGTAATCCGACAATTTGGGCAATTTTGGAGACGAGCAGTGACGCAGACCTGTTGCCAGTGATGATTAATATGGGTTGCAATAAAGTTAGCGTAAAATCCTTCAATGATGTTACTATACAGACCCCCTCGGCAACATGGATTCAAAAGAAATTCTTGACAACTTTTCTTCGAGATATATCACATGTTGGACGTTCGGTGATTTGAGCATTGTGCGACATCTGCACGCCTTATTTGTCTCGTTGGTTGGACAGATTTCGTCACCTTGGTACTTTTCATTCGAGTAATGCCTGCTTTGCGTTCTGTGTAATCTGTTTTTCCAGGCAATTTAGCGTACATGTGTGTTTTCTGCAGGAGCTTCATACAAATACGAGTGGAACATGTGGGACACTAAACTGACTGGTATTCCAATAAGATGCATCGTTACTTGATTTCCCCAACGCCTCCTATGAAAGATTTTTTCAGAGGCAGACGTGTGTAAAGGATGCCGCATAAATCTTTTTTTTCTGCTCGAATAATGAAAAAGCAAATTGTGGTACAACTGCAGGGTTTAGTGTATTCATATTTCCCCCTTTATAACACCCTTATGACCAGAACTGACCTTGGGGGTAACTACAGTACCGACAAATGGAAATTTGTGTCACCAAGTTAACAACCACAATAAAACGATTTTCTTTTTTTTTTTCTTTTTTTTGGAATGAATATTCATGTGAAAATAAACGAAATCTATTATAAGGTTAAACCCAACTGAACTTAGTTATTCCATCCCTAACATGCTTTCTATATCATGAAAATGAAAAAAAAAATTGTATTTGATATTAAAATGTTGTGGATTGCCTCGAGTGATTGTTGTATACAGGAATTAAGGGCCAGAGTAAGAAATATCTCTCTTGAGGGGATTAAAATAAGTAAAATTGTTGGTCGTGATTTATGGATATGGATCCTTTTGGGAAATTAAATCCATTCCTTTGAGGAACGCTACATAGTTTCCCAGACGATGAGTTTGCGTATTTTCCGGGTTTCTCGTTGAATTCTCCATGTGCAAGTATGTGCTATTGACCACAAAGGCTCGTGCTAAGTGGTGGGAATCCGCAGTTATGCTATAAGTGGTTGTCCACGAAATAAGACGAGCGGATGCATCTATATTTTAACACTTTTTCAACTCAAAATACATTCCTAACAAAGTGTTTTAGTGTTATTATTTGTATATTTTTTGTGAGGACATTTATAGCGTAACGATGTGCCACGCATACATGAATGTTAGTGTACCTGAAGCATCAGTACGGATGTGACAATATACATAATATAGATGAAGGTCAGAAATTTTCAAATTGGTTTAAAGTACATGTGCAATTGAGTCGAATCAGGGTGAAATGGTTTCAAACTATTAACTTCATTTGAACACCCTTAATTGTGCCCCATTGTTGCTCATATACCACGTGGATCATCAATGAAATAATGTTTTTCAAACTCGGGTTAGCTTCTATATTGTTGTCATTTCGCATACGAGTGTCAGAAACGATATTCAAATGTATTGAATGGACATTTTTGGAATCGATGAAGTGGACATTGCAGTGTGTTCATGTGGCAATCTGCTGTTTGGTTGCTTTAGTAACTTAGTTCCTAATACGAAAGAACTGTTTCTTGGGATCCCAACATCACCATGGCATCCTAATCATAGAAATAGCATCAGGATTACTACACCTTGTTTCTCCTCCTGTTTGCCGTGGCAACACCAATGTTAGAAGAAATTCGGCTAACTGTAAAACCAAGCAGTCGTTGTTGATAATTTGGTAGCATTTTATACTCCCTTGTCTCCTGTTTATTCTTTGGTGGTTTTGGAATTCGTTTTGCGGGCATCCATGGTAGAACAGAAGAGTTTCTCTTCGGTGAAAACTTTTCTGCACGCCACCTAAAACCTGCACGAATGTGCGTGCAGTGTTTACAACGGGCTTGGCTTGACACGACTATTGTTGTTCCATTACGCCAATTCATGGCGTTTTTTCGAGCATGAATAAGGGATTGGCTCGACTCTTTGAGGCGGCTTCTGACGCCATTAGTTCCACGCGTAAACTTTGCAAAATCATGCATGGATGAATAATACTTCACGCTTTCTTTGCCTTTGCCAGTTTCGCTGTTCTATTCCTACTCTTTCTACAGATTGGATTTGGGAGGCTTAGATGAAACACTCTATATCCACGCTTTTGAAGAATTGTATTAAAATGTTTTAACCGCATTTGAACCGCACAGGGGCCAATAATAACGTGGAAGCCCACCGTACTCGTACCACGAACCTTAAAACTATCGCGTTGTTGTATGATGAAACTTTTTTTGATTTCATTTTATATATGAGATATTTGTACTTCGCACGGGGTATACGATTGTTCGACTGTATTTTTGTGAGCTGTAATATGTATACAGTATGCAATATCTAAAGAAAGATAAAATGGTTGTACAAATAGTTAGCAAAGTAAATGGTTGAATATGTTGAATAAAAAGGGTAGGAAATAATGTAAAGAAAAGAGTAATACCCCGGGGTTTAATTATATATGGCATATACTGTTAAACATGCATGGATATACCGAGGACTGACTGTAGATTGTATATAAAGAGGTAAAGCTAACGGTTTTGTCAACCGTTATGCTCTAAAACTAATGAAGATTTCATCGAGTTTACATACATGTACTCTTTGGCGATTCTTGAACATCAACTAAGCTTACGAAATAAAGTAAATATTGGTCCACATGTTAATTTAAAGACGTATTCAGTAAAGACCATAACGCCGATCATAATACAGTTAACGTCGACAGGACTATTATTGTTCAGTGTACATTACTTATTCATTAGTTTGCGTAAAATATTAAGATAGAAACGGATGAGGAATACAATTAAGGGAAGCACGTTACACTGTCTTATATGGACACATAACAGTCATATTATGTGCTGTTATTCGATGAAATTAAAGCTGAAGAAGAGTTATGGCCTTCCAAGTAGACAAAGAGCCCTTCAACTATTTTGGCATTTTCAAGTGAAAATGGAAGCTTTAACTTGAAAATGTAGAACTTAATTGAAACGTCAAGTAAAGAACGCTCTTGCGGATTCCTCCAACAAAGTAGTTCTTTTTTTTGTTTTGCAAACGGATGAGTGAATCTCAACTCCTTTCTTTATACTTTGTGAATAATGGATGGCGAAAATGTCATGAAATAGACAATGAACTTTGTGTGCTAGCTGACATGATAAGGACATTAACTTATGATGCTAAAACTTTAAGGTTATGATATTTAAAAGAAATATGATAAGTTTATTAAGAAGTTTCGATGGTGGTAATAAAGTAAATTTAAAGGTGTCTTCAATGTCGTAATTAGAGATACAATTGCAATTACGTGACATTCATTCCAAATTAAATTTAAGCGCAATTTAGAAACCATCTTCAGAAGTACTCGAGATAACCACAATTCGTTGTTTCTTTACACGTAATATGAAATGAATACGTGTCGTTCTTGATTTCAGCGATTTCTTAAAATAGACAATATCTAACAATTTTCCTTATTAACGACCTTTTAATTTGCAGCATTTATATTAATCTATTTCTCCAGTTGTTTCTTCAATATTACAAAATACTGAAATCGAATTAAGCACGCTTGGTTAATAATACAGTAGTTAAATACTTGTATCACTGGTTTGTTTTTGTTGTATTTGCCAGTTTTCAATAGTGGCGCCATTAAAGTATTGAGTCAAGAATAGAATTCGTATACCTAAGTAGACTACAAAATGGAAATGTTAATGCTCATTGATTTTGGTTTAAGTGAAATTCAGGTATATTACATGTGCATACCTCATTTTTTCGGTGTAGTGTTTCAGCTTCGAGCATGATTAATTGAGTAAATAGTGAATACAAGCGATTCTACAGGTATGTTGATGTCATCCAAAGCACAAACCATGGGTTTCCGTACAAATATCACTGTAACCCCATAGGCTCTTTACACACGTACGTTTAGTTTGATGCATTGCATTCGGTTGCTTGATCGGCTTCTAAGCCGATGACAGTTTCACTCGTCAATCCTATAGTATTCCTCAGAGAATGCTTGAGCTAATACGAGGATATGGATTCCAGATAGAATAGAAATGTTTGCATTATGAGACATTGTAATTTTGCGATGAGTTCTTTGCTGAATTTGCCCTTATACATCTGCATATATGCGGGAAAAAATGTGTATTCTGCAAGTGTGTTTTTGGATTAGCAGTGTAGTTTCTGTCGCTGCAGGTATAGGAGTGTAGCGTTGCCGTATTAATGTTCTCAAATTTAGAGCCAGTTGCCAAGCTTGCTCGTAGAAGTGCAGTTAACTCAGCTTCTGCTCGAGGCTTACAATGCAATTTGTTGACAAAAGCTCATCTAAGCTGCCACCCATCCAACCTAGATGTCGAAGAGCCAGAGGATGGACACTGCCGTTAATGGTCGAATTGTTCCATCAGATCCATCAGTCAGGGTTCAAGCGCCTAGGGCTGCTCCTAAACAGATGCACTCAAACCCAATTTGCTATAGGCTCTCCGGTAACGCACAATTAGATCACTTAAGTTTAAAAGCTTTGTCTTTTCTCATGGCGTGGCAAGCTAAAACAACAAGGTCGCTAATTCATCCCTAACGCTGGATTCAAATGACCGGAAATGGCGGGTTGACATGCTTTCCAAACTAATCGAGGTTGAGATCGAGACATGTGTCATATACGTAAGCGCGATTGTTTCTGTAGATCACGTTCACAAGAATAACATTTAATGGTTTTAATCACAATATTTGCCATCTTGGCACGGACTTGTTGAATCCTCTATCGGCATTGTCGTTTCCAATGGCTTTCGTGCTTTAAGTGACCCATCTGGACGCCTGATATAAAAGCAGCAACAGCAGTGCTAAAGCGGAGGACTAATGGCTTTCTTATGAGATTCTCTTATATAGAGCCTTCATAAAGCCATCTTTCCACACCTATTCTGGAGGGTCTTTTATGTTTTCTTTCGGCTTGTTCGCCTCTCCCTATACGACCACGAGGATTAAGTCGCGCCTTCAGCGAGTCCATATTTATTTTTCATCCATATCGGTGGATAAAGGCTGCAATGTGCTCCTCTACTGTCTGTGTTATTGTTATGATTGGCTAAAATTGAAGTGTTTTCCTAAGCTTGGGTGAAGCGGTTAACACGAAAAGGCAATAAGGCGGAAGTTAGGATGCGTGTTGATTTTGGTTTAACGAAGAAGCTAGAAGTTTGCGTAGAATATGCTCCAAAGTGGAGGGATCAAATTTTGAGACTAATAAAAGCACTGAAATCATATTGCTTTTTAAATATTAAAAGTCGAAGCATCGTCCAGGAATGGATGAGGAACAGGAGCTCGAAGTGAGAATAAACACAGTTTCGAATAAGTTACTCGTGTAATAAAATTCGTGGGGTGGGATTTTTGGAAATATAAACGACTTTGGTTAAATGCGATGTTGCACACATTCGTGCCATTGTACACAGAGTGCAAATCCTCGAATAAAACCTATATGGCCTTTCTTGCAAGAAATCGTATATATTTAAAATCAACAAGCAAGCGTATATTATTCAATCTAATAAAAGTCGGGAGTACGAATAAAACATGCTTTCTAAAAGTTATGAAATTGTGTTCAACATGGATAGGAAACTATGGTGGTGGCAATCCCGATGCCAGGAGGAAATAAAATTCTAAAGTTTGTAGATGACATATTTTTTATTGCCGATCAATATTTGTTCCAGTAATTTTTAACAGAGTAACGGGTTTATATTTTTGGGTTTTGATAATGATATTTGGTTAATTTATACGTTGAGTGTATGTAGTAGCTGTAATGCGCTTTATATCAGTTTTTTCAACTTATAGAAATAAATAATTAAATATTCAGAAGTTATGTTAGAATTCTAAAAATCATATAGCTATGTTTTAAAATATACCTATATGATTTGTACATATATGAATTTAACAATTTATGGATACGTTTTTGTATTTTATGCCGGAAG
>JAUJYV010002983.1:0-11119 GCA_033995625.1 Ophyiulus pilosus | reverse complement strand
ATTTTTTTAAAATTTATATTGCTCGTTATGCGAATCACTCGTTATGCGAGGTGCTCGTTAAGCGAGGTTCCACTGTAGTTCAAAACTAATAACATCAGTGGATAGCGCACACGTGACTTCCTGTTTAACCGCATTAACAGAATTTTCATAACTACACCGTATTTTACGGACTATAAGACGCACTTTTTTCTTCAAAAAATTGCCTCCAAAACTCAGGTGCGTCTTATACTCGTAAGGTATTCACGTGACGCGGGCTATAAAAATTGCTTAAAAATTAAGGTGCGTCTTATAGTCCGTAAAATACGGTAATCTTTAAGGGAAAAAAAAGGGGGTAAATCATCCTGAAAGTGGTGTAGCGCGGCAAGTTTTTGCATATTTCGTCCATTTTGGCAATGTCCTCATCCTCCTGGGTCCCACTCCTAACCGCTCTTCCCTTCGTAATGAATTTATCAAATTTTCTTGTTATTGTTTATTTATTTATTTTTAATGTTTTTAATATTTTTAGGCGTGGACGATTTTTACCCCCAAGATGGCGAATCCATCAGTTTTTGGTACAAGAAGATTTAGAGACGAAGATTTCTGGTTTTTTTTCCCCCCACGGGTGATTTTTTTTCCACTTTTCTCCCGACGTCGACGCACTCTCCAAACATAAAAAGCCCAAAAAAACACCACCAAAAAAAAAAACCACGCCGAAGAAGAAAAAAAACAACGAAAGAGTTGGAAAAAAAAAAAAACCCGGTTAGAATCGGTCGTTACTTATCGTTTAGTCCCCTCTAATTAGGCCTAGAGGCCCTAGACCTATAATATCTACATAATGTACATTCGTTATCGAGAAAGTGCAGTTAATACGGAGCCTATTTTCATTAATCTCCTCCTCTCTTACACCATTATTAGCCTGCTCACCGTTAAACCCGGCGACAAACTAAGATATGGCCATGTGCATGTTGTGCGCCCCAACATCAGCCCGCCTAAAGCGCCCCCTGTCTGCACCGACGCAAAGCTCGTTAAGCGTTTCAGGTAAAACACACACACACGTATATATATATGGTATAATTATCGATTCCGTAGGCTAAGTAGGCTTAAATAAGGTTTTTAAGGATGGGTGGGGCGAGGGTGGTCAAGCCAGATTAACCCCTAATTTAAAAAAAAAAAAATAGGTGCACCCGTAGCGCCCTCTCGATTTTACTCGCGGTTGTGAAAAAGAAGGGCTGTCGTGCGGACGAAAACCCGCTATCGCGTGAAAGAAAGTCTTAAAAATGGCCACCGTATTAATTTTCATAGTATGTATACCGTGCCTAGTAGTTGCGCGGAAAGCAACATAGATGGCGCTGCTCTTTTTAAAACGATAGCCCGTTGTCGCTCGGTTTGCGGACCGCGAGTCGGCGTTGCGCGAAGCCCGGATACCCGAATCGCATCGATGTACGTAACGCTTCCACAAAAATTAGGGTCTTAAATCCGTGGCATTGAACGGAAAAAAGATCCCGAAGGTCCTTAGAAAGGTCTGCCAAAAACCAATCCCAAAGGTCCTTTGAAAGGTCTGCCGAAGACAAATCCCTGGCTGCCGTACCGAAAAGACCTCCGAAAACTGTCCGCACACATACCCGAAAGTACTTCTAGGATATCGTAGTGGACACTAGGGGCATTCTAGTCCCATTGGTCCAATTTGGGGCCCTCGGCTCGAAAGGTGTAAAATAATTCGGCTAATTTTTGTGCGAAGCGTTGCGCGATGAGTTCGGGATGATCCGTCTGTGTTAGGACCGGGAGTGCCGCGTACCGCATAATCCCAACCCGAGTAGCACCGCAGTATCCGCAGTTAGCTTCGACGGTCAGTCCTCTCGCACCAATGGGCACTGCACGGTTATACGGTTGGTTTTTTTGTACGGTAAGGACCCCTTTACGGACGACAAATAAGCTCCGATCGAAAGACCCGTAATGACGGTTCTCGCGTTAAAACATGGGTTCACTTAATCGCTGATCGGACGAGACCGCAGCTATAGGACCTAACCGAATAATCGGTATAAAAAAATGATTTAAGGAGTTATTAAGTAATCGGTCAAATTTGCGCTGATCGGGTGTTGGAGAGAAATGCCCAAATTACGCACGATTAATTGTTATTGTTATACTACTACTACATTTACTATATATCGCGATGCGCTTCGGCTAAAGCCCGTCTAATGTTACGCAAAGGAAGTTTTAAGGGGCACAAATTGGGAAAAATTTACAACGCTCGTCTTTATTCGTTTTCTAACCAATTTAACTAAAACATTTGTGCAAATCAGTAGCCGTGTGTGTACAGAAATCAGTCGTGTACAAGTGTTTTTTGGCCGGTGTGTCGCGGTACGTTAGTGTGCCGTGAAGGGCTCGTAAGTGTGTTGCGGTACGTTAGCGTGCCGTGAAGAAGGGCCTGTAAGTGTATCGCAGTACGTTAGTGTATCGCTGTACGCTAGTGTGCCGTGAAGGGCCCGTAAGTTTATCGCGGTATGTTAGTGTATCGCTGTACGTTAGTGTATTGCTGTACGTTAGTGTGCCGTGAAGGGCCCGTAAGTGTATCGTGGTACGTTAGTGTATCGCTGTACGCTAGTGTGCCGTGAAGGGCCCGTAAGTGTATCGCGGTACGTTAGTGTATCGCTGTACCTTAGTGTATCGCTGTACGTTAGTGTACCGCTGTACGCTAGTGTGCCGTGAAGGGCCCGTAAGTGTGTTGCGGTACGTTAGCATGCCGTGAAGAAGGGCCCATAAGTGTATCACTGTACGCTAGTGTGCCGCGAAGGGTCTGTAAGTGTGCCGCGGTATATTAGTGTGTCACGGTACATTAGTGTGCCGTGAAGGGCCGTAAGTGTGCCGCGGAACTTTGTGGGAAAGGTCGAGAATTCATCTTCTTTTCAATAATTGTTAATTTTAAAAGAAGTATTAAAATGTTAATCTGGGAGTAACTTATTTTATTAAACATTTGATTTTTTCATTTAAAAAAAAATGAGAGAAAATCTCTTCTTAAAAAAAGATATGATGTGCCGTGATAATATTGGCTCTCTGCTCGGTGTGCCGCGAGCATTTTAGCTCCATTTCGGTGTGCCGCGAGCATTTTAGCTCCATTTCGGTGTGCCGTGAGTTAAAAATTGTTGAAAAATACCCGTTTGTGGCTATTTTTTAAGGTTTTTAATTGTGCTGCTGCTATGTGTGATTGCCCATCTTCAGGGGCACAATTTTGAAATTTTGACAAAATATATTTTAAAACATTTCTACGAATTTATGCATCCATTTTATGATTTCATGTCGGAATTAATCGGGTTTTTACACATGTGGCTACTGATTTGCACGTTTTTACTTACACTACATATACGGTCGACCCCTCTTAATTGCACATCGACCCGTCAAACCGAAAATGTGCAATCAACCGGTTTATGCAATTATCCGGTCACAATTCCATACAAAAGCTGCACATTGGGGCTCGTAAATATGCGCGTTTACCCGGTCTGTGCAATTAGGAGGGTTCGGCTGTTGGCAATTAAGATTTTACTCTAAATTACTACATTTCCTCCTATCGATGAACCATATTTTCAGATTTGGGGAAGGTAAAAGATGATCCACGCTGTATTTTTCTCGCAATTACGTGTCATCATTTCGTGCATTCATTTTTGGCTTATCTTCGCTTTTTTGGTCCTAAAAAAACAAATGTATTTGTAGATTTCTCCGGCTACGTTTTTTGCACTCGTTACCTATAATGATAGAAAAACACCCCCTCCTATATTAAGTATAGCGACACGGAACAGTTGGAGGAGGGACACTGAAATGTGTGTCCGTCAGTAGGCTCTGATGAAGGGGGGTAAAACCGAAAAACAAATGCCCCCACGAGCAAATTTCTCGCGTTTTTCTTTTGAAATTTGGGACCGTTGTTCATGTTTTTTCTCGTCTTCCTCATTCGTGTTCGCTGTTTGGTTTTTTTTTTTTGACTTTGTGTCAACCGGTTAGGGTTGTTTTAGAAACATCTCGATTTTGACCCAAATTAAGCGAAATTTGGTGTCTTAAAAAATAGGTGTGGAGTTATTTGTCCGTTCGATAACAAAAATACCTGATGCAAACTCTCGAAAACCGGGTTAATGTTTCACCTGAATAACTTTTTTGTGAAAAGTTGGCTTTTAATTTATGCTAGATCTACCTAATAAAAAATTCAGTTTGGAGCCTTAACTCCCTCGGTTTTAGACAGTTTTCGCGTGTCAACGTCTTTATACTCACCTTAACTTTAACGGGTGGGAAGGGAGGAGCCACGCATTGAACTACCCAATGAACTAACTGAACGTATAATACGTACGCACGCGTGTTTCTTCCCTTCCCCGCCGTTAAAGTTAAGGTAAGTATAAATACGTTGGCACGCTGAAACTGTCTATTATCAGTGAAAAATATACTTCATGATATTATAGAGCTTGAGCCATCCAACGGTAACGACAACGAAAAACAGCGCTGGCGGCCCGGAATGTCAAGGACTACCCTAGGCGAAGCATGGCATTCCAATGCCATTCCGGGCTTCCCGCGCCGTTTCTCGTTAACGTTATCGGTATCGTTTCGTTAACGTTGGATGGCTCAAACTCTCTACTAATCGATTTCCCCACTAAAATTCATTGGTTGTTCTATCCGTTTTTGGTACCTTAATTGCATTCGATGTTTTTCAGCCGGTGGGACACTAGAGAGTTTGAGCCATCCAACGTTAACGAAACGATAACGATAACGATAACGAGAAACGGCGCGGGAAGCCCGGAATGGCATTGGAACGAGGGTAGTCAATTAAGTAGTCCTTGACATTCCGGACCGTCAGCGCTGTTTCTCGTTGTCGTTACCGTTATGGTTTATGGTTTCGTTAACGTCGGATGGCTCAAACTCTCTACTCACTAGAGAGTTTGAGCCATCCAACGCTAACGAAACGATAACGATAACGTTAACAAGAAACAGAGCGGGAAGCCCGGAATGGCATTGGAATGCCATGCTTCGCATAGGGTAGTCCTTGACATTCCGGGCCGCCAGCGCTGTTTCTCGTTCGTTTCGTTAACGTTGGATGGCTCAAACTCCCTATTATCGATCGACATCGTTAATTGTCGCGAACCTTGAAATTTAATCACAAATTAAATTAAACTGATCTTTTTGCAACCGGTTGTTCCACTTCGTTAAGCCTATTCTATTCGCGTTCCATTCTGTGGAACGCCAGTCGCGTGCGCACGGGCCGACGTTCCATTCCGTGGAACACGTGCAGCGTGCGCGTGCCGACGTTCCAATTAATCTGTTCGAACGCCGGGCACGTGCGCGGCTCAGCGTTCCATCTTAATGTTCCGCCATTTTGTGAAATTTTGTCAGATTTAATGAAAATTTACATTTTTTGGCCGATTATTTTGGAGATGAAGATGGTGATATTTCGAGTTTGGAAGTAAGTTTAGCGAAGTAATCGTGTCGCGTTTCAGTACCATCATTTTTTACTTCACATTACAACATTATATGAGTTCGCCATGCGATTATTCCACACGAGCAACCCAATTAAAAGTAACTTTGGTTGCTTGTCAAAGGTCGATATCTTTGAACCTTGACCTCAAAACTTATTTAATATTCACCGGTAAAGTGTGCAATTAGCCAATGAACGCCCCAAGCGCGCATTGAACTTAATTCACCATGCTGGAATTTGTTATAATGCAAATTGAGCTTAACTCGATCAAGGATCTCCATATCCCATTGGTTCAATTCGGAAAACGTGATTTTGATTGGATGAATCATCCGATTAGTAATTTAGTATTACCATTTTTTTATTATTATTTGCTACTGAAACGCGGCATAAGAAAGGAGAATATTATCCCGGTGAGTGCAGGGCAAAGAAGTTGCAGGTGGAACAGGTTCGTTTGTTTGATCTCGTGGATTAGCGCAATAGATAGTCGATCATAATATATGCAGTGACAAATGTAATCTTATTATAATAGTTTCTGGTACGTGATGCGTTTTTGTTTTTTTGTCTATTCGTTTGTATTTTACCCCCTGATATCCGCTCGTCGTTTAGCCGTTTTCGGAGCCCGCCACCGTTTTCGTGTTTTATTTTCGGGGCTCTCCGACGCGAAGGTTGTTCCTGTTTGATATACACATTGTGAGCCCGTGAGGCCGACAAAAATTGAAGTAATGCGTTTATGTATCGATCGGGATATCCGAGAATTAAGTTGGAAAGTGTTTTTTTTTTTAAACGTATCTGTATGTGTATCTGTGCGGAAATGGAGCTAGGTTGAGAAAAACAATGGGTTGTCACTTTTATAAGTAATGGCTTAGCGACGAATTGAGAGACAGACCATCTGCCAAATATTCAAACGTTCCCAAAATTCATTTTCTGTCACGACGACGGGTGCCGGAAAAGGGAATATCCGACTCCACCTTTCGCGTTAAGCCGCATCGATCTGGCATTATAGCAAATGAAAACGTGGGTGAAATTGGGAAGATGGGAAAACTTGGAGTAATGCCGATAGATTTTTTAGAAATGGGTCGGGAATGATCCTGATCTTAAGTAAGCAGGGGCGTCAACATTCGTGCCGAGGGGGAAGGGGCCCTCTCCTGGACCCTAGAAATCCTGGGGCGTTTATAATACCACCGTGGGACGTGTTTCACAACTTTTCTACATGTTGAGATAGGGTGTCCAGCAACCGTGAAAATGGGGAAAGTCTGGGAATTTCCGTCAATCGGACAAAATCCTTTACGAAGAACGAAAAACTTTCAATTTTCTTGAAAATCGGTTAATTTCGGAAAATAGTGTGGTAGTTGCTCGCAACTCGTGGGAGGGGTCCTTGAAAATTTAAGGGATGAACTTGGATATCTTTGAAATATGACGGAAGATGGTCTGTGTTTCACCTCGTGGCACTAAAAAAAAAATATGTAAATTTAAAATGCAGCCCGTTCGTGGTGTTTCACCTCATCCAGCCGATGTGTTTTTTTCTCCATGCGGTAGGTGGGAATTAATTATAATTTCTTTGTCGCAAACTGCGAATCGAGACCAAGATGGGATTTCCCCCAAATTCGTGCATTTATTCGTTTCGATCGCACGGTACAGTAGAACTAGTTGTTGCTTTCATATTGTGGAACTACGTTTCTGTGCTCGCTGAATCACCTTTTTTTAAGTAAACGTACGCCGTTAACGCGAGTCGAACGCCTTCTCGGCAAAAGCAAGGCTCGTCGAGGTGGGGTAAGCTGGAGGTAACGGGACCTCGCGTGGCGTTTTAACGGCTGGCCCATTGCATTTTTCATGGCTGCAGGCTTGCATCGGTCTGAATAAAAAAAGCAAATCCTTTGATTCAGACTTGTCTCTTGCAACATTATTTAGGCAAATTGCCCAGAAAGGTCGAATGTATTTTATTCGGACATCTTTCAGCTGTTTTCAGCGGGTATTCTTTAAGGTCCAAAATCGCTACAGCGTGGCCACAACAAAAGGGGAACCTTTTTCATAAATTGGTAACTTTTTTTGTATTTTAATCAAAGTAAATCCAATTTTTTCTCAAATATAAGCAACAAACGTACAAACAAAACATTGAATTTGTAGTCGGCGTGTCCTCCATCCTTGGCAACACATGGCCGGCACTCGGGCAATTGACCAGTCGATTACTGTTTGATCGAGTTCATCCCGAGCGTCTTAACTCTTTGACATCTAAATCTTTGTTCTTGACACTTTTTGCACCAAATTCCCCCAGATGGAATAATCTCGGGGGTTGAAATCGGGGCTATTAGGTGGCCAAAGGACAGGTGATAGAAAATGTCTAAAATATGGACGACTTGAACAGTTTTTCTCTCGCTGGAACACAAAAAGTCCGAGGGCAGGAAGTTAATGTCTCGATAGTAGCCACCGGTCATCTTAACTCCCGGCTCAAGAAAATTCAGGCGAGTTTGTCCCACGATTAAAACGCCGACTGAAACCGCGATGGACTCACTGAAACGAGATTTTAATCGCGGCAACCGTTCGCTATCAATTCCCAGCTTTTGCAGCGGATGGAGGACACGTCGAGTACAAATTGAACAGCTATTTGTTCGTACGTTTGTTTCCTGTATTTGTGCAAAAAAAGCCAGTCTCGTAATGGTTTTGACTCCCGTAAATACTTCGCGAATAAATGAGCAACAATTTCTTAAAGTCGCTTTAATAATTATTATGCCACATCTGCAACAGATGATAAATACCCCATTTCATTTAAAACACGGCTTACAGTAGGTTATGTTTGAAAGCCAAGGACGGTAGCAAGGAATCGACGAAGTTGACCCAGAAGTTGGCACAGGCCGAGTGATACTGCCGACCCCCGTAAGTAAGCTTGAAGCATTCGGATTCGAGGCGCTGACAGTTGCTCGACGAATCCACGTCCAAAAGGCAGATGCCGCAGGCGCGGCACAGGCTTTCTTCGGTCTGGTCGAGCGTGGCGGACGAGAAATTGAAGCCGCCTTCGTCGGGCTGCAACGAAAGGCAACAAAAATTGCGTCGCTGTATCGCAGTTTTCAAAAGTAATCCTCGCGTCGCGGTACTTACGAGGACAGGACTGCTCATTACGAAAGACAGCAGCTTGTTCCATTCGGCCTCGATGTTTCTGACCGTGTCGCCGATCTTCTGATCCACGCCACGGCTCGTCTTGACCGATACAGATATCCGCCGGGATATCCTGTATATTTCTATAAGATCTAAAAAATGGGTAAACGACGTACGAGTTAGCGATGGGTAGACTGTTCGAAGTGCAAAAATTTGAAGAAAAGGGCACCACCTTTCAAATAATTTTCTCCTTCTTCGGATCCGATAACCTCGTTGCTCACGTTGCTATTGCTGATTCCGTTGAATATTTTGAAGGCGTCCCCGATCACCTGTTCGCACTTGTCCAGGCAACGCTGCCACTCGTAGCTGTGGACGTCGGTGTGGGATGGCACGTCATTGCGGATCAGACTGTAGCGGTCAACCAGGGACTGACCGGAGGCCATCATTGGAGCGAATGGCTGGCGGGAATCTGAAAAACAATTAACTCTTAAAGCATCGAGTCATCCTCGGCGTATGAATTTGGGAGTGGGAAATTTTACAAAGATATCACTAAATTTCTTCGTCGCCTTCTTCTTGAGACTCGAGTTTTGACGATGTACTAAACTCCCGGTTATCTAGGACCGTTCGAAAATGTTTCCCCCAATTTACCGAAAACGACACAACCACGTTATTACCTGAAATTTCGTTCTTGGCTGGCGTGCCCAGGGTCGTAGGCCCAACCGTAAACTCGATCGCGCCTTCCGCCTCCTGCTCCGGACTCTCCGCCGCCCTTAAATCCAAACTCGGAACGGAGCCGTGGCGACCCAAATGCAGTTCGCCGTCGCTGCTCAAAGGAAACTCGCTGCTGGCGAAATCCAGGCTGGAAACGGACTGGCTTTCGAACGACGGAGTGGATTTCGAGCAGGTTTTATCGCCGTTGGACAGCTGGTCCATCTCCTTGGTGTCCTTCTGACCGCTGGCAATACTGATACTGCCGCTGCTAGGGCTGTCGCAGGGCGGCGCCACGAAATCCCCGAAATCCTCGTCCGCAGCTACGGCGGAACTGAAGTGGAAGCCGTGCAAATCTGATATCAGACCGCTCAGCGAGGTGGCGGGCTTTTCCTCCGCAGACTGAAAGTCGGCAAACTCAAAGTCCGAAAAAGTATTAGTTTCCGGCTTGCTGCGGAATGCTCCGAAATCGGCGGCTGGACTCGTCCGCGAACCGAAAGGGGCGAGCAAGGAAGGAGCGAAGGATGTGGCTGGAATGCTTGGAATGACTTGGGATTGAATACCGCTACCGCTTAAGAAATCACCGAAATCGTCGTCTTCGATAGCGACCGGCATCGAAGCAACGTCCGTGCCGCCAGGCTCGTCGGCTGCCAAATCACGGAAAACGCTGTACTTGTCCTCCAACTGGACAGCACCCATCAGATCACACGCGCCGCGAGATATCACGTTCTGCTCTCCAAAACTGACCGCACTAAACTGGGAACCAAACGCAGCGAGGGCGGCGGCACCTCGCTCGTCGGAGCTTTGCAAGTTTACTCCTCCGAGGACGTCGTCGGCCGTCCTAGGCTCGAGATCGAGATCATCTCGCAAGCGGTCGGATTCACTGTGCGTCCGCCGATGGCCCCTCGGGGCACTTTCCGGAATGCTTGACGAAGGCGAGTCCTCCGACGTCGGAACGCTATTCACGCCGTTGGAAGGATCGGCGGGAGACGTGGCCGCCGCTGCCGCTTGCAGAAAATCGGAGAAGTAGTCTTTGACGACGGCGACTTTCGAAATCTCTGTAAGATTTGCAAAAAAGACGAGAATCAACCGGACGGTTTGGTCTCGGAAGACGGCCCTCGACAGATTCGGCAGTGGACCGCCTCCGATTTTACGGCGACCGAGGATTTATTCCAACAGCCTACCTGAGGTACTGACCACTCCCGGGGAATGCGTGAGGGTGTGGTGGGCTAATCGACTTCCAACCGAAGAATTGGAGGGTCCGCTAGCCGGTGGAATTATGACGAGGGGAGAGGCGTGAGTGGCCGACTTGAAATCGTCGAAGTCGTCATCGTCGGCCGATGTCGTGCCGGCTGCAAAAACAAAGATGCTAAATCTCGGGAAGATTTTGGGTTTCGGCCATTCGTGCTATCGGTTATCAGGGACAAAACGACTCGGATAATCGAGGTTACCAACGTACCGGAATTCACGATTTGTGCGATATGCGGCTCCAGCGGGTCAGGTGTCGATTGTACTGCCGGGGGAGGGGCCGTAACCACCTGGTTCAGCAAGGGCACGGGCGCTTGGTGCAACGCGTGTAGTATTTCGATAGACGTGATTTGGCAAGCATTCTGTAAAAAAATAAGTATAAAAAACAAGTATTTTAAGATAAAGCGACCCGGTCAAAATTAATACAGTGGTACCTCGAGATACGAGTTTAATTGGTTCCTAGACCTTGCTCGCATGTCAATTTGCTCGTATCTCGAAGCAATTTTCCCCGTTGAAATGAATTGAAATGCCATTAATCCGTTCCAGCCCCCAAAATGCACCCCATTATATGATTTGAGGAAGATAACGAGCATGCTTGGCCAATAGAGAGTTTGAGCCAGCCAACGCCTTAACGTTAACTTTAACGTT
>JAUJYV010002982.1:0-11120 GCA_033995625.1 Ophyiulus pilosus | reverse complement strand
CTTTGAGATACGAGCAAATTGACATACGAGCAAGGTTACGGAACGAATTAAACTCGTATCTCGAGGTATCACTGTAGAGGATATAATCAATACCTAACAATCAATTCTTTGTGCTGACATTTGTCGAAGGATAAATACAAACAATGTTAAATCAGTGGTTAGTTGCAGCCTACTGTTTTCCTTGATGTAATCAAAATAAAATTTTTTTACAAACTTTTAAAATCCAACCAAATTTGAAAATATATCTGTTGTGGTTGGATTAGATGATATTTCAACTAATAACTTTATTCTTGGTTTTATATAAATTCAGTAATCGTTAATTCGATACATTAAGGCAAAAAGACCTCGAGGCAAATTATCTTAAGTGTTGAAAAGTATATAATGTTTAATTGATGATTTGCAGCCCATTTGATGTGTCATGGTGTGCCTGGCTGATGCTTACTGGAATCTTTTTAACCTGTTCATTCAGGTGATGCTTTTTTAATTGCAGTCTTATTTCATGCGATTAGTTAGACAATGTTAATTAGGTTTTTTTATTTCCCGGTATTCAAGTGTGAAATTTGTAGGATTGTTCATAGTAATTTACGTGGGCGTTTTCACCTTATGGGATCTCTGGATCATCCTTGGTGACTTGTCACGATCTTTGGTAGGTATCCATGATTAATTGCTGATAACAATTATATATTTTTTGCATGTGCTTTTAATCAGTATTTATATTTTTATTTTAGGCCTACACCATACGACATTTTTTGTATCGATTTTTTTTCCTAGTTGTTCTTCCCATGATTCTTTACATGGTATTTTTCTGTGTTCATTTGTACATTCTGAACAAAACGTAAGTCGTCTTTTATTTATCCCTTCGTTAAGCTGTGTTGATTATTTGAGATTCCAATTCCATTAGGTTACATACATGATGATGTAGTCTGATGTAGCCTATTCAAACTTTGTTCAGCCTATTAGGTTAAATAATGTTGTTATGCCATTCCCATCCAATCAGCTTAAATGTAAAACTTCACTGCATAATGCAAATTTGGCATAAAATGAACGGTGGAAAAGTGAAAGTTTCGAAAATAATGTACATTGAAAAGTTTGGAGTCTGTTTGGTAGACCTATTCTCGACCAGTTGTCTCCAGGCATTTTTGTCTTTTTGATCGTGCACTCCATACTAATTAAAAAGTGTAATATACACCTCAGTTTGAGCTATGAATAAACATTTAACAATATTTTATTATGTTTACTTTTTATCCGTAAACAATATCTGGCAAATCTAGGGATCTGCTTTTCAGACCGCTGTATTAGGCAAATAATATTTGTTTACAAAAACTTTATCCGTTTAGGCATTGTATCCATAAAACACATGGAAAATGTTAGGTTTTTTCAAAATTTCTTTCATATTTAGGATCGAGTTTTTTTTTTGAAAAATGCGTTTTAAGTGTAAAAAACATATTCTTGTTGAAATCTTGAAAATATTTTTCTAATTTTCAAAATTACTCGTTTGAAATGAATCTTATTTATTCATCATAGACCAATGCTGAAATGCCAATTTTTAATCTTACGTTTTTTCCACAGTGGTACAGGCGATGGTTTTTTCAGCTCTGCATTCCAGTCACAACTTATTGGAAACTCACTGCATAATGCTAGCATGCCAAAAGGTGATTTTTTTATTTGACATTTTGAATGATATAAAAAATAATTTTGTATAAAATTATTTTTTATTTAATTATTTTTGCATACTTAGAAATCGCTTACGGAGCAACCATTACTTTAAAGAACTATCGCACTGGAGGCGGTTATCTCCATTCCCATTGGCATCTTTATCCAGAGGGTGTTGGAGCTAGGCAGCAACAGGTCTGTATAATGAGAATCACGAAAATTGTTGAAATTACAGTGTATCCCTGTGCGTCATTGCCACTTGCATGCTATACACGTGCTACGAAGAGCGTGCTGTTTTTCTTGTTTAGAATTCATCGTTCAAATTCTTTAGTCTTTTCAATTCGCCACTTGGGTTTTTGTTTAGTTTATTGAATTCTCTGTTAGAAATTCATTTCTCTCCCTTTTGCTCTCGGTTTTACTGAGAAATGAAACATTTCTTTACTCATGTTCAGAAATGGCTTCGAGATGCTTAAAGTCACCAACTACCTGTAATGGAAGGATAGAATTGCTACTTTCTCATGAGGTGACAATTAAGTGATGTAGTCGATACGGTTTGGACAAACAAGTTCCAAAGCTGTTGAGTGCTTGGAATATGTATCAGCAGCCATCAGATGACACGTCTTGATGCGTGGTCGCACACAAGTTTTAGGAGATTCTACGGATGAAGCACTCGTCTGCATTTGTCAGCACGAAGTATGCTCTTCAACGGAAGAGGTCAAATTCTAGATAGACGTCAGAATATATCAACAAGTATATCTACATTCAAAGACTAGTGCATCAGATCAAGTTGACAGATGGTGAGGTCTTGTCCGATGATATAGTCAACGTGCTTCTAAGTGGAATGCCTGGAGAGAGGGAGTTTCGTCTTTCCATTCGTGATCAGTGATCAGAAGCATATATGACTCTGAATTCCGTCATCTAGAGGCTGTGACTGCAATGCAAAAGTAAACACGCCTGTATAATACCTTCAGGACAGCAGCTGGCGATCGCATATCTATGAAAACCAAGTTTTGGGAGATAGTTTGGTTAGAGCATTGGCTGCAGGATTCAACAGGGGGCTAGAGAAGGAAACCTGTTGCATCAATCACAGGGATCCAGCTCACATTCAGAAAATGATGTGTGAGAAGACATCCATGGGGACTATACCTTGCTGTCAGCAATTAGCACTAGAAGTTGTGCAAGTACTGCACGACCAAGTCCAATAAGCCCTAGAAGTAGTTAACACTGTCCTATGTAGTCTGATGCTGGCGATGTCATCTGGTGAGAACCACTTTACATTGATTAGTCAAGATTCACAACGGTGAAGATCTTGAGGCAGAAGTGATGCCTTAAAGTAATTCATTAAGAAATTCCTTAAACAAATTACAAGCGTGACGTGTAAATACTCTGGAGCGACAATGGCCAACAGTTTGTGAATCACGAAGTCAAGACATTTATTTGTGACAGAGTAATCCGACAAAAGTTTACGGTGTGTCACACCGTGTCACACAGTTTGGAGCGAAAACTGGGCGATAGAGCAGTGGAATGCATGCTCTGTGGCTACATTGACGAAATGTAGAGCTAACCCAAACAAAGATTTGCAGCATCTCGTATGCCACGGCTGACGATGGTGATTGGATCAAAAATGTTTCTGACATTTAGGACCATAGCATCAGCAAAGATGTTGAAGAGGAGTTTATTGATGAGAGGTGGGACAGTGACATCTTCGAGGAAGACATCAGCTGCAAATATAACGATTCATCAACTCTACTATGCTCTGCTTCACCTCTGCACACAACAGCAAATAATGAAGACCATGATCAACACAAAACATTGCACAATCGATTGATTCATCAAGAGGTGACCGCAACAGGTATCAAGCCCTATAAGTGACAAAACAATGTGACATAGCATAGAGCACATAGAGCGCAAGACACAAAACATGGCATAAGCGAGAGTAAGCAACAAGTAAAAATTGCGAATGATGTCATTTCGTGTCTAGTGCCTCTACACCAAAATAATGTGAATCATAAGAAAAATGCACAAAATGCTTTATTAATGTTTATTAACGTATTGAAGTAATTAATTAAAACTGGTAGTTTATTAATGTCGAATCGCATATAAGTATGATTCGTGTATCTCAGTTGTGTTAATTCATGCAATGGGGTCATCACTAACTCACTTTTTCTGGAGTGACCAGATATACACTTAAGTGCAAATAAATTGACTCACCTGCGTGAAAATTTGCTTTGTAGTCAATTTATTCCTCTTTATAATTCTCCTAATTTGTTGTACCCCTGTGGCTGTAAGTGTTTCTGAATGCAATTTGATTTTCAGAGCTATTCCAAACATATTGTTAATTAATGGTTTCTCGATAAAACGACCACTCCAGCTGTTTTTCACGCCACTTTTCTTAGACGAATATTTTCTTGTGAGGCCTTCGTCAAACACTATCTGTTCTATTCCATAACGTTGTCGCTTGAACATCCATTAAGTCGTTTTGCTCCACTAATCATTGTCACTAAATATCAGTTACAAAAAATTAGTAATGCGTTTTTCAGTTTAAATTATTTGAACACCACAGCAGAAAATCTTTCACCATGAAATTGTAATTTATTTATTAATGTCGAATTGTGCTTGTTTCTCAGATGCGTTAATTAACGAGAGACAATATAGTCATCACTAATTACCGTACATGACGTGTGAGTGAAAAAGAACTATGCAATGTGTTTTTCTTGTGTAACTATGACTATGATTATGATGTGTAGCATACCCTTTGAGTCGAGCACTCTCGGTGCATTTTCCTCCCACCCTATACTATTCCTTGCCGACACACCCATTTCGTTTATTTTCCCATCCCCCTTTAAACCCTGCACCCCCTCACCTGGACCTCCTACTTGTTTTTTTGGTCCAGGCTATCCCTTGTGGCATCACCCATCGTTTCGCTAGCTCCCTGCTACCTTCCATGTTTAGATGAAGCTCATCCCTCCCAAACAAGTGCCTTCTTCTCCAGAAATAGTCCCAATTTTCAATATAAATAACCCCCTCTTCCTGACATAAATTTCTAAGCAAAAAATGCAGTTCAAGCGCCTCCATCTGCAATGTTAGCCGTGGCAAGACCCAGAGATCTAACCTCTGTTCCCTGATCTTTCAGTGCCCTGATGATATCCCTGAACGCTTGTATAACCTTCTTAGGTCGTCTTTCCCATAGATCATTTGTACCCAAATGTATTAATATCTGTTTGGTATCCGCCCAACCCACTTTCACCTCCCCATCGTTCATTAAGAAGTCATGTATGGTAGCTCCACTGCTGGCAGCATTAATAAACCTCCATCCCCCATCAATAGCCTTTGCAGCTTCCCGTAACGCTCTCGTGGCTAGCTGTGCATTTGAGTCACCCACTATCACCCATTCATCTCTTTTCAATGGCTCTGCTGTTGGCCCCATATTCACCTCTTCCATCCCCCAAATTGGTTTCCCTTTGACCAGGTCCGTTTCCCCAATTCCCTTTGCACCCTCCTGATTTTTCCTTTTCCTGACCCTTTCCCTTCCCACACGTGTCCAACTGATTTTGGTGGACTTCTGCAAACGAGGGAGTGACACACCAAATGTCGGTGTCCAGTGTCTTATTTTTGAAAATGTATTTTAGTTTATGATATGTGTGTGTTAATTTGTATTTTATTAACATTCATTTTTTTACATACTAGGTCACAACTTACACACACAAAGATGACAATAACAAATGGATGATCAAACCTTTCGATTCTAACATTGGTATGCATTTGATTTCGTATAGATCTTTATTGAAGCATTTTTAAATTGTTTTTATTTAGTCATTACGATACCTACTTTCAGATTCTCAGGAAGTAATGAAAAAGGTTCGTCCTGTTAGGAATGGTGATAATGTTCGGCTGGAGCATGTTGCGTGAGTATATGATTCTAAAATTATGGCAATGTTTAGTCAAACTATTTCCCAACCAAAAAGTTTTACAAAAAGGGAAGCAAAATTGGATGCAACTTGCAAAGTTGAGAGCCTAAAACAGAGCAAAACGAACAAAAATCTGCTCTACTTAGCCAAAATTAGCTTGTTAGGGACCCTGATTAGTTGTAATGGCCCTAAGGCAAAGGGCTCAAGCAGCCTGCACCACCTGCTGAACAAAAACACATTTACTCCCCTCCCAAGACAAAGGGCACACCATGAGACAATATATTTGCATGAAACGGTACAAAAATACACAGTATTGTACACTACAACAAAGACATTATTAAATCATGCTAAAATATAGTATTGGGTATTTAAATCCAATTTTATCCAATTTCAAATAAATGCACCATGTACCTAAGTTGGAGAACCTTGACCTGATCCTAGTGTTCCCTCTGTGAATCTGTATTGGATCACTTGTACCAATATTTGGTCCTTCAAAAGAATTTTAGCAAATATTTCCAACAAAATGTAAGGTGTTAGTTGAAAACCATACATGCCTGAGGGTGTGAGTGTGAGAGGGGGTGTTAAGTGTCATAGGTGACACCCCTACAGGCGCCAGTGTAGATTCACCCAGAGGGCTTGTCTGTTGTTGTTTTTGTATGACAATGTGGCAAACTGCCCTATGTTCGCTCTATTGTCAACCTCCAAGATGAACACTTCTTTGTTAATCTTTATTTTCACCAATTGTTTATTTTCCTTCAAACTTGTGAGACCAGGAGATCTCGTGCAGTGGAATTCAAAAGTTTAACTAAACCTCCTCAAAAGAAACCAGCAAAAGATTATTAGATGGGCTTCCCTCATAGTTTATTTTCTATTTCCCATGCACTTGACTCATAAACCATGAGCACGAAAAATCAATAAAGTAATAAGTGTTGTTATCAAATCGAATGGAGAAACTTGTCAATGTAGATCTTACACTTTGGTTAAAGATGATAATATACCACCATACTCACAAAAAGGAGGATCACTATTTGATGATACACACAAATGGGGCACAACGAATCAAAACAAATTGCAAATAATAATCATATGCATTGGATCAGACAATTGTAGGAAAAGACAATAAGGGAACCAACCATAATAATATGGCCTGGCATAATCAGACCAGATGATCAAAATCCTTCAGATGCTACTTGTACGGTTTCGGTTTCCATAGTCTTCTAGGCGTCCACTATTTAAGTTGTCCTTTACCAAGGTGGTCGTCAGACTTGTTGCATTCAGGTTGGAATAAATCTAATTCGGACGTCCATAAGTGGATTGTGAGAAGGGCTTTAAGCCAAGATCTGCCACAGGTCAACAAGAGTCCGATTGGGATGGTAGTTAGACACATCCCCAAGAGTCCAGTCCGGGCTGATCCTCAATGAGGAGACGAAGTGCTAACTATTAGTTACTATTGGTTACTAGTATGTAGAAATTGATGCACAGTTGGAGAAATGCGAAATACGTCTGTAGAAACGAGGTTGAGTGAGACTGGGCATGATTTTGGTTCACTTAATATGCATATTCAAAATTAAAAAGGAGTAAACAGATCTGACAGATCATCCTCAGACCAACTTGCCTCCACTGAAATCAGTTTTCAACTGTTCGTTTTTTAAAAAGGGGGTTACCAAGTTGACATATTGGTATTTGAACTATTTCATTATTTAGGTGGGATCAAGTTATTTTCAATTATGAAACATAGAAATCATAATTTATGAATGTTAATGTGGATCTAAAGGTTAACAAACAAAAATGAAAAGAATGTCATTCAAGTAATGGAATTTGCAATTTACGAATATTAGTACATGTGACAACATTTCACAATTCGAAAAATCTAAAGTTCAAGGTCAATGAGTGGTTCAAGGTCTCACAAAATTGAATTTCAACAACTGTATTAACAGAGTTTTCATAACTATAAGATTTTAGAAAACAAGTGGGTTGGCTAGGAATTCTGGTCCACCTTGTATATGTGAGAGGGAATTTTAAATTTTCATTTCTCAGCAATAATTCGAAACAAGTTCTTATAAATATTTGATAATTTAGTACTAGACGAAATCTGCACAGCCACAAGGAGCCTGCACCATTGTCCAAACGTCATTTCCAAGTAACTGGCTATGGTGAGGTAAGCATATTTTTGTATTTTGATTCAGCATGCAATCAGTGATTAGAGCAGTGGTTCTTAACCTTTTTGGAGGTACTGACCCCCCACCAGTTTCATATGCCCTTCACCGAACCCTTCTTAACCTTTTCGAACCCTTTTCAATATAAAAACAAAAACATAATTTGACCTCCACCGAACCCGGGAGACCGACTCACCGAACCCCTGGGGTTCGATCGAACCCAGGTTAAGAACCACTGGATTAGAGCCTGTCATATCCGTAGACGTAGAATAATTTTAGCTGTTATGTTTTCAACGTTACTTAGAATGGTGTTGGAGATGCAAATGATGTTTGGAAGGTGGAGATTGTGGATGCAATAGAAGGCCAGGTGTTACAGACCATAACAAGCAAGTTGCGTTTGATTCACGTTTTAAGTGGATGCGCACTTCAGTCTTCCAACAAACAACTGCCGAAATGGTAAGATACCAAAATGCTACAATTTTGTAATTGACTCATATATTTTCTTTCTAACATGGTGTCCACATATCAAATTCTGCTTGGAAGCCTGAAGATGTTGATAAAAAAAACTGTTGCTAATTTCAAATGTAGATTTATCTACCTTTAGTGATGATGATGATGATGGTGCATGTGTGGGAGTACCTGTAATGAATAAACTAGAACCAGTTATAAGTTCAGATGTATAATTTATAATATATTTCAACTCTTGGACCCAACAAATGGTGATCAAACATCCATTATAGCAATTTAGCTGACATAACATGGTGTGGAAAGGATGATAATGATAAAATTGACATGGTCAAAACTATTAGATTTAAAAAAAATAGCAGCATTAAAAAAGGCATGCACAAATTTTTATCTAGAGATGAACTGACCCATAAAATAGCAAGATTAAACCCAAAACAAATTTGTTCACCACAGCCTTCAAAAGTATGATTAACATCAGAACACTTAGACAATACTGAGGTTAGTTCAGTAATATGTGGAACAAATGATAAACTTTGTATTGAATTACAAAATCGTGCAGGTGAATTTTAGCAAAATCAAAATTTCAAGGACTTACGGCTGACATTGAAAAGATTTGTCAATAGATACCAGCTGTTAATAACCAAAGTTAGAAAACTAGTCCGACATGCTGATATGCAATTCATATTACAGTAAAACAATGGATTCATAATTTCTCAACCATGTGGCGATGACAGCACAGGTGTTGTACAAGCATTTGTCAGACTATAAAATTGTTGGTTGTCATTTTCGATTATAAATGTATGTCTGTTGACAATGCAAGCTAATAATATGACTAAGCACATTCTTGTATAATATTACCAAATTTCTCCACAAAGCGTTGATATTGTTGCTGGTGTTGCCCAAGCATATGGCTAAAATACTTGTTATGTTAAATTAAATGTATATTTGTTGATAATGAAAGTTAATATGAGCATCAGCTGTGCCCCCGGTGGCACTTTTTGATGGGCGGCATTTTTTACTTAAACACCCAGGCAGAAAAATTAAAAATTATTTTGCAATTATCACATTGCATTGCAAGCATGCATATTTATGGTGTGTGTATAAGAGTATCTTAAAGATACAGCCTTGGTCAAAAGTCTGGAGCACCCCAGAAAGTCATGTATATGTCGAGAAATAAACTACCCTGGCTTGCAAATGCTTAGATATTTATGTCAATTTCATTACATTGCAAATTTAGTATTTCGTCACTCCTCCTTTGGCTCTTATCACTGCAGCTACCCTTTGTGGCATACTTGCGATCATTTAAGTGGCTGCTATTTTGCTCCATTCCTCTTTAATGTGTGCCAACAGCACTGCTTTTGATGTTGATTTATGTTGAGCAACGTTTTTCTTCAAAACTGGCCACAACTGTTTGATGGGATTACAGTCAGGGGACTATGCTGGCCACTCTAACAGTTTAATCCCATGCTGCAGAGACCATGCCCTCGAAGCAGCAGAAACATGGCAAGGAGCATTATCCTGCTGAAACCAAACTGTTCCTTGAGCATTATGCCCAAATAATTTCATAATTGAAGGCTCTAAAACAGAAGCTAACATGTTGGTGTATGTCATCGATGTCATCCTGCCCTAGCACACAAACAGTTCTCCGGCACCTGTTGTAGCCATACATCCCCATATCATCACGCTACCGTCTCCATGTTTTACAGTAGGGACAATACATTCAGGACAGTACTCTTCTTCATGACGCCATCTCACATCAATGGCTCCAGAAGTACCGAAAAGCTATTGAAATAAGATGAAAATTAAGCTACTCGTTATCCTCATCAAATCTATTCTTTTACCAAATTGGACACAATTTAACGAATGAAACTTTGACATTAGGAACAGAAGAATAGTACTTGATGTTAGTTTCATCCGACCAAAGGACTTTTGCCCAATTGTCAGCCGTCCAAACTTGGTGTTTTCTGCACCACTGAAGCCTTGCCTTCCGATTCTTCTCAGAGAGGAAGGGCTTTTTACGCGCTTTGCATCCTCTCAGGCCAGCTTCCAGAAGTCTTCTTATAGTCCTTGCAGAAATGGCACGATTTGCATGCAAGTTGTGCTGACTAGCCAGTTCCGAAGATGTGAGTCGCCTGGTTGACAGAGATTGTCGAGCTAACAACCTGTCCCCATGGGCTGAAGTGTTCGCGTGCGGCCTTATCTTGGTTTGTCATCAAGAGATTCTGACATAGCAAACCGTTTTAAGGCTGTTTGAACACCCTTGTAGGGGTCGGACGGCCTCTCTTGCCATGAGAGGAAGAGAGTATGAGACAGCGGACGAATTTCAGTGGGAATTTTGAGAGGGTCTCCCAATTCTTAAAGGTGAGGTTGAGCATAGTTAGCTAAATCCCCGTCCAGACCTGCCGATTATCGGCGGAAAAAGTATCCAGCCAACTGAAAATATAATTTTGGCTCGATGTTTCCATGTTGGAAACATCGTTGTCACACGTCCAAAACTAATGTTCAGTTTGCTGAAGATTCGTCTGCTAAACATGATCATCTTCGTTTGGTATTCACTCATATGCAACACTAGAGCACCCACAGTCAGATTTATTATATTTTATAGCTTTCTCTTTTATTAATATTAATTTATCTACGTATCGGTATATATTATTTTAAAGTACAGTGGAACCTCGCTTAAGGAGCACCTCGCATAACGAGCAATATAATTTTTTTGAAAAATGACTCGCTTAACGAGCGACGTTTCGCATAACGAGTGACGTGTATAGGGGAATCCTCGAATTGTGCAATGGAAATTTTCGTGCCATTGCTAGATCAGTCTGTGTTCAGAACTCGTTGTGCTAGCATCTTAGTGTCGAGTGTGATCACACATTTTTCCAAACTTATGTTCAGACATTATTTGTGATTTTTGTGTGCAAAGATTAATAACCCTTGTAAA
>JAUJYV010002981.1:0-11122 GCA_033995625.1 Ophyiulus pilosus | reverse complement strand
TGTAAAAGTTGTTTTCAAGTGGCTCTGGAAATGACGTCCAAAAACGGCCCTGGAAATGACTTCTACTATACTACTTAAACCACAGTAGACATAAGCAAAACGCGATTTTAATAGGGAATTTTTCAAAAATAATATTTTAAGTAGAGATTTCATAGGGATAGTGACCGCTAGAGCACATCTAACACTAATCGGTGTATGATTTATTTGTAAATGTATGCCGATGACTTTACAAGCTTGTTTATTAATTGAATATGTAGTAAAAAGGTTATTTCAAATGAAGTTTCAGATCTTGAATAAAATACCTTATTTTACCCCTCAAATACGCCTTAGAATATTGTGGGAATTATCAGATGAGAATTATACAGTGGGTTTTCAGGAGATATATTCGGACAAGAAATGGAATGCACATGAGTGTTAGTGAAGTGTTATTTATTAATAAGAAGCAATAATGTTAAAACCATACAAATTTGTACTGAATATTATGCAAATTGGTTAATGCCTTCATTTAAGCGATGAAAATTTTTTTTTGAAATGCTTGAACTTCAACATGATAACTAAACAAACTCGACAAAAGTTAGCAAAGTGTTCATCAGAGTGACGTTTGTGAAAATCGCTTATAAGCAAACACAACTTTGGCGATAATAGTACGTCGTTCCCTTATTTATCAAAGTAAAAATTCCCGCTTTTTTCGCGAGGGTAAAAACCCTTGATTGTCAATGGTTGTGCTTCACACCCCAGTACAAATCAACTCGCCGGTTGCCAGGGAACTTGGAATGGAATTACAATCCAAGCAATAGATAGGAGGTGCGTTCCTGCGTTTATCAGTCGTGCGGCAGGCGTACGTGCGCGTCCCATGGCGATCACTTCATTTCTGCTCCATTGCGTTGAGGAGTGAACGTGGATCTCGGATTAGCAGCATCTCCCGCGCATAGTCCACTCGGCTCTCGGTTCACGGCCACACTTAACGACGGTTAGGGTAAGTAGGCACTAAGCCTTCCTTGCTAAATAGGGGCGTGAGTATGCGAACCCACTTATTGCGCTAAATCCGTTTGCAATGGCGATGAGGCACACGCTTAGTGCAAGGCAGACTGAGAGATAGAGAGCACATTGCAGCAAATGATAACGCTAGCGTCTACTCTCGTCCCTTATCCTCCTGCTAAAAAACTTGAATTTCTAAATAATATTTGTTGCTTTTAAGCCGGAATTCTAGTCGAGGCATCAAATGCTTATTTTGTAAAAAATACAGTTGATTCCACGGTAGTATCATGGTCGAAACTAACTGAGAGCAGAAATGGAATTTCATCTGCGAGTAAACAAATAAGCATCGCATTTCAGAGTCAGAAACGGTTAAATTTCTTTGGGTTTAGACTTAGTCAGTGGTGTGGGAGATATTAAATTCAACGATTTACAGTGTATACGGTTCTGTGTCACCGATGTAATACTGGCTCGTGAAGGTGTTGCGATAATGGTTTGACAATGTCGATGACTTGAAGATGCTCGTTTGGAAAAGTTTTTTTTGTTCATTTTTTACACCGAAAACGCCCACTCTTGGCAATGGGAAAAGCATGCTGGAAATCTAAAGAATTTAAATTTACATTTTAGAGGGTGTAAGGAAAATGACCATTTAATTAGGGTCAAAACGTGTGAAATTTAACGTATTTGATTCGTTATGCATTAGGGTGGGTCATGCATTTAATTTTAGCCGATTAAAGAATAAATGTGCGTAAAATCGGGTGTAATATGCGAGGTCATGAAGAGAGCGCATGCCCACATGCATATTTCAGCCGATTTTTTTAACTGATAAAATAAATTTCATGACCACTCAGGTGAAAAAATCGTGTATGACAAATTCTGTATCTAGGAATGTTTAAGATTATTTTAGAAAAAAAAAATGTCATTGAACTAAATCATGCCATAGCAGATTTCTATACTTCTTATTCCAAAATACAAATTCAAAGTGGTTATGCCTCGCTTGCCTGCGAAAAAAAATGGCGGGAAAAACGGGTATAAGCGGCGCAATTCGAGTAAATCTAGGTATACTCTTCATCCATTTTTCAACCAAGCAGAAAAAAATCGTTAAGCTACATCCGTGTTGTAATATTAAAAGTTCCGCTTATTAATAATGAAAATATAGAAATGATTCAACCAGTTTGATGGTAGTTCACCTGTATTTCCGTCAAATAAAAAGTCGAAAAATGCATGCAAAGAAGGCCATTTGTTTTTTAATTAATGACATGTTTGTTTTGCGGCGAAATTTAAGAAGGATTTACTGTATAAAAAAATACAACTACAAAAATGATTTTGTTATACGTAAATGTACATGTATTATAATGTGATTATTGTTCATAAATCGATCTTATACGTTTTCAAATTAAATCATGACCACTATCCTGACCAATATTACAAAATTGTCAGTAGACCTAATAAGCGGTTTAGGTCAGTAATTTGTACCTAACAATTGTACACATTAAATTACGCGGGAAGCATGCAGCTATTGACTTTGCTTCATCCGAGAATGTTGCCAATTATTTTTTTGTTGTTAGAAAATTACGTATAATAAATACACCGGGAAATTAACAAGGAAGTTAGCTTTAAGTGAACATGATTAATCGCATTTAAAGAAAAGAAGTTACACGGGAAACCCTGATGTTTCCGACCTTTTTGATTCAGTAGACTACCTACGTTTTCTGCCGTGCGTTACATGGTATATGTACACTTCCAGGAAATGTGGTCAAGCATTATAGCCAACAAAGCGTTCATTTGCCACGTAGTGGCATGACAAACTATATCATATTGCCTGGAAGTGTACTAATCACACGTAACGCAAGGTAATTTAAAAATCTCAGGTACTCAAACAAAGGGCAAACTTTTGAAAACGTCTTGTTGTGCGTTTAATAGGTGTTTATGAAATTTCAAGCTTGTGTTCCTTAGAATCAGTCTAGAAGTGCTACTTAGTTTCCATTTTTATTCTTCCTGTAAGGTATCGATAACCTTTAGTATTCCTTAGATATGGGTGTGGTTTAGATATTGAATATTTCTTCATTTGATAAAGCTATCTAGCGGTGCTTGTAGCTAGCTTTTATAGACCTCCTGGCGATAATTTCTTCCTTGGTGTCATAATATGCTTATCATGTTTACTCGGAATCAATATTTGATGAACCGAAGATTGAGGTGCACAATAAGTTGACGGTTTAATGATATTTCTTGATTAAAATTTGAATATTGTTGGGATATAACTTGGGTTGCTTAGATTGCATATACCCACTTGAGAGAGCCATCTTAATTGGCTATTATGTACAATGTAATTAAAGTGTAATATATACAGTATTTTACTTAATAGTCTTCATCTCCCATGTTTTGAAGTACATGTAGATAAAAATAGAACCATTCGGTCGCACATAAACATATTATTTTTTGAAAATTTGATGTTTAACCTAAAAACCAATTTGTCAATGTTTTAAAATTGGCTTAGATTCATACTTTTCACGGCATTTTAGTCATTTGTGTCAAAAGCGTTGCATGTCGATTAATTGTTACTCGTCTGGTATCTGTAATGCAAAGCCTTGTTAAATACGATGATAGACCTGACAGCAAATGGATGAACAGAACATAAAATATAAATCGCTGGCCCAGCTGCTCCAAAGTGCAGATGTTTAGTAATGGTAAATGTACCGCAAGATCTGCCCGAGTCTCATTTGAACGTTTCTCTTTAGTGTTTAGATAGAATTTTAGAAATAAAAAACGTGCAGTGTTTAGAGTGTGTGGTTCTGAATACAAGTGTTCATGTTTGTGTTTGTACTACAAACTACGAAATTTTTGCTTTTCAATATTCCGTAGCTTCCAAAACGATATTGTATACATAATGTTCATTTATTGACTTATCAAACCGTTTTAAATATTCGGCCCAAATATGCTTTGAAGGATAAATATATTATTTTCCCATATTATAGCAATTAAGCTAATTATCATAATACATATTTTCTACCGAACATTTTTTTTTGTGGAAGTGAAAGACTGCTCGTATATAGGGCAAGTTGTTTTGTAAATCGGTAAAATAATTAAATTATATTTTATTAAAAAATATATGTGCATTGGTAAGCTTCATTTTTACATTTGTTACGTTATATGTACCGAATAACGAAAGTTTGTGAGAAAATTTAAAGATTTAATCCACTTTAATGTCGACTGGAGCCTATAACTTCTGCCATAAGAAGTGTTTTTTGCGAAATGTTGGTTAAATCATAAATCATTTTGAGACTAAACTGCTTATATCACAAGGCTTTGGAAAAAGTAAAAAGCACTAGAAGAAGTATATCGGCTTGGTCCAAAGCTCAATTACTAAAAGCTTTTACGTGTAATTTCATCCAATTTTTCTACAAAAATGACATCTCATTTTTTTTCGTGATGGCCCAATTATCTGTTGCTTATATAATTGTATAGAAATAGGATATTGTGCACTCAAGCTTTAAATGTCAATTTTTTCTCTGCCTAAAATTGCAATTATATTTTGTGTGTATTGAAAATCTGAAAATGTACATTATTCAGAGAACGAACACAATTTTTTTCATTGATTCTTATTATATTAAGTTTGTACTTTTTCAACAAAAAAAAATAGTTTCTCAATGAGTGTACTGTCAAACTATTGCACCGTCAATTAGAAAATTATGATGAGTAACAACAATTATAATGGAATTTTCAATAATAAATGTTGCTAAATATTACTTGGTTCAATACATTTCAAAATCATTTTGTTCATTTAAAGTTTGAGGGCATTTCGAACATTATTTTTCATGAATCCTCAGCTTTATTTGTTATTTTGGATAGAATAATTCATTTGTTTTGATTAAACTTGAAAAAATAAATGTAAAGTACATAAAGCTATAGGTGAGATGCCTCATAATTTCAATTGTCAATCTGGATTGAATAATAGCTTAATTTGAGACGACTGCTGCGCAGTTGTAGCTTCGCATTAAACTAATTGGCTTTAATCAGGGAGTAATCCACTTTCGTGGGCCTGGTTCAACTTGAGTTAAATTGGTGTAGACGTGCATTTTTGAAGCTGCTTGGGTTGTCTTGGGTGTAACATAAGCCACCAGGATTACAAAACTTCAAAATCTACGTCTTAAACCCTTATCTGCAGTATTATAAGAATTAAAGATACGTCTAGCTAGCTTTAGTACAGAATTTCAAATTAAATGCATCGCTTCTGTTTGTTTAGAGGGGGTGGAAACACTTGGTACAATTATTTGCTTTATGAATATGACGGTGGACCATCTTTTGTTCACCAGACTGTCTCAACTTTTTTCTTAGAGATCTGCATCATGTTTCCAATTTTGTTAACAGTGAGGTTCTTTCTATGTATCTAACACAAAGGCAGTCTAGATCTAAATTACATAGCGTTTCAATTATTTTGTCAAAACCCTGCACATATAAATAATTCATCGACTATTTACCTTATTTAGATTGTTGCCATTTCATACGAATTACAGGATTTCATGCTCGCTGCAGCATACCATAAACAACTGTTCAATTGCTTCACTACATTTGTTTTAATTAATTTCTGGGATTCGATAAGTACTATCCGATAAATCAACATCGTTTATTCAACAATTCATAGACAATCGACCTTTGTAATGTACTTAATTTTACATAATTAAGTCAATGCCACATCAATCGTTTAGCTTACATGTGTTTTCTTATACTCTACTAGTGCTTGATATAACACTACGTCAAATTCGTACCATCTGCGGAGTCCTCTATATCTAAATGACAGTATTAAAATGATTTATTCAATGTCACTTTATTAACTTTGCCATAAAACCACTTTGAAGTAGTACTTTTCCTTTCTTATCTTAATTTGTATTTTAGTATGGTATGTTTAAACGCGAAGTGTGTTGCATCACCTTTATTATATTTTGTAAATCTTGAAAATCCATACTTAAGCATAACTATGCATCTCAATGTAAATATTTATTTAAGGGAAATATTGCAAATCTCTGTATACACTAGTTAATAAAATTTAGAGCCATAGTAGCTGTATGAAAATAAATATTTATTATAAATTTTGTTGGCTAAGGAAGGTAAATTAAGAGCTCATGTTTTATTTATACATAAAGCCTCAAAGCAATAAATTAAAACCTTACAAATTCATAAACCAAACTTTTGAAAAAATTCTTGATATTATGTAAGTGAGTATATCTTGAGAAATTGTTTTACAAAATATATAAATCATTTATGACATTTTTTAAGTTTTCTTAGCATCATTGATTTTCTTGTCCAAAGACACAGAAACCCAATTACTTTTGTTCACTCAGTTTTCTTCAATCAAAACTTCCATCTTAATAAAAAAAAATTCTTATTGTATGTATACTGATGTCTACCGGGCAAACAACATGCAGCTTCTTGTTATAGGGAATAAATCCGAGAATAAATCAAATGTTTTGCTTTTGAATAGAGTACATGTTTTTCTCCGCTGTTCCAAAAATCCACCCACGACTTTCGAAGAAAATGTAATACCTTTCATGATTCCGATAAAAGACAAGTATTATCTGTTCTTTGGCCTACATTTTCCTTTTCCTTGAAGCTCATTTGAAGAACTTTCCCTTTATTTGTTTTCCGTTATATGGAATTGATTTATTTATAAAATATTTCGGCGAGATTTTCGTCTGCCAAGGCCGTATCTTGTTGTTGTTTTATAAATTGTATCGATGAGAAGATTTTCTGAGAAAAAAACATCTGAAAACAATAGGCATAACAGTGGTTAAGATATTATAACTTCCTAATGCTTTTCGTTTCCGGCGCTTAAATTCATTGCTGTTATTGATTTTTTTTTCTATTTACAAAAAAAGACCAACACAATGCCTGGGAAAAGTTGTATTTCAATTTTATTAATGACTGTGTAGTGCAAAACCATTTTTCTGTATTTCATCGAAACTTGCCCTGAAAACGTATTTATAAATAAGTTACCATTTTGTTGTAACATGGATTAAATTAAGAAAATGCAATTTTATAACTTTATGAATTTGCCACTATAAAATACGTTCCGACGATTCAGTTTTTAATAACGTTCTGGTTTCTTTAAAGTAAAAGATGTTACCTGAACAGATTAATTAAAATAAGTGATACTTCCCAGATGGATAATTTGAGAATTTTATGTGGTGACTGTCCGAAATCGTCGATACTTTAAAATTGGATATACAATTCCTTGTGGTTTGAGAAAGCGTTTTGTTTTATCGTCAAACTTTTTTCTGAGATTTGTCTTTTTATTTGGATCAATTCAACCAGCACCGGATTTATGCATTTACTTGTTAATCGACTTTGGGAGTAGCACGAATCGATATATATACTCCAGTGACTTTGCATTAATTACTTGATGAAGAATTTCTTTTGTTTATTTTTTTTTCTATGTAGAATCGATGGCCTACTGCTAAGGAGAGCCATGATGTGTGATGCGGTTGAAATCAATAAGACTCTATGAGGCTCTCGGTTAACGACGGTGAAATATCGGCATTTCATAGTCGAGGCAACGACGGCCGATGCTTCTTCGTGATCCTTTGCTTCTGATTAGTCGGATGCAGCAAACGTAGAAAATTGAACTAAGACAAATTGAAGCCATCCTCATCGTCGTCCATTTACTAAGAAATAGCAATGTGCTTGATCACGTAATGCAGCGGTGAAATAATGACAAAACAATACGAATTTAATTGGCGATTGACCGTTCCTGAACCATTGCTACAAGGATGTGTTGTGACAAGATGGGAAGAGGTAAGGAGAACTATTTGCGTACTTATTAATTTTTAATTTCAATATGCAGAACAGATCCATTTATTTTGAAAATAATTTGGGGAAAAAATGTTATTTTTCTTTTTCAAGTTCATTCTTGTGGTATTTTGTTGGAATTTTTAAAACCAATTCTACTTTGCACTTAGCAGTAACGTTTTAAACATTTTTATATGATCGAAATTTCGAAAGCTATCTTCCCTTTTGAGATTCTATATGTAAAAGCGTGTCCTTGTCTGAACATCTGCATGCAGAGGTGAAATATTTATAGTTATACAATTAATCTTTCAACCATCATATTTGCTCGTAAATATTTATGTTTGAACTATACAGTATGTGGGGAGCAGGTTAGTTTTTGCTTGATGTATTTTCAAGGCTGATTTCACATGTGTTGCAATATATCTCAGGATTTACTAATTAGTTAACAGAATAAATGATGAATAACGCTCGTTTGGGCGTTAACATTAGATCTTGATTTAGTAAAAGGGTTGAACTTAAAATTCATAATTTACTATATTACAATTGTTTGAGTTAAACCAGATGTAATGCACTGAAATCAAAAACTAGTACGAAGATAAAAATGAAGTAAAATTCAACTATAAGACTGTTGCGAGGTGTTATAATAGTTCTTAACTTCCAAGCTCATTGTATGGCTGACTTTATCTTACATCTACTTGTATTTTAACTGTTCAGCATAATATACTAACTTTTCCCTTATGCAGTAAATAATTAATAAAGAAAGACCAATGGGGAGATCTTTAAAAGGTTTTATCTGCATATCTTAATTAGTTTGGTGCAGCTTACTGTGATATTTTGAGCAGTAATTGTGATTACGTTATACATATCATAACCATTAACTTGATTATGATAGTAAATTATTCTTATGAGAAAAATTGAATGAATATAGAGAAAATCATAATAAAACAACTTGGTCTCCAAAGGATAATACAACTAAAACTTAATTTAAAATATTTGATAAAGTAAAAAGTGTGATTTTAAAATAATACGACTTCAAACTAAGAAGATGCAATGTGTATTTTATTAATACCTGCCTTTAGATTTATTAAGAAGGCAATAAAATATACAGTAATTTAAAAAATACTATTCCAAGTACCAATTCACGAAACTCAAAACTTTTCCTTAGCTATTTTACTCAGTTATGGTTGTTGAGTTGCACAAAGATCAACTTACAAAACGTCAAGAATTAATATTTCCTTTTGTTGCTCTCTAAGCATATGCACGTACTTCAGTTTTAATTCACGGTTGACTCGAGTTACACTCATTATATTTCCTGGTGTATTATTTAATGTATACCTCTGCAACCTATTGTGCTATGTAGACAGTATTGTTCAAAAATCTGTCCATCAGAACGAAAGCTGACAGTCCTCCTACAGTTTTAATATTGCTAGCTTTCTGCAGTAATTAAGAGAAGTCCTGCAGCGATCCTTAATCTTCCTACGCTGTGCAAAGTCTACCCCTAAAGGGTTGTTGCAACGTTGAACTATTTGATACAGCTAAGCTAGCTTAAAATACTTTTCCTATGACTTTCCTCCTCCAATTTCGATTTTAGATAGCTCCCGTGCAAGACGGGGTGCATTTCATTTTGATTAAGATGCAGAAGACTGCGAGACTTAATTTATACGAGAGTAAAGAAAAACTGCTATTGGGTTAAAGGGATATTGCAATCTCGTCTTTCCAGCTTAAAACTATAATTGCACACTGAAAGTAGATGGGCTACAACGTGTTTTCATTGACCATGAATGGTTTAGCTAGATGTACATAGGATGAAAGTAATTTGAAGGCAAAGTGATAAGCACGTATGGTTTAGAGAAATGTAGGACGAAAAGTAATTTGAAAAGTGTTAAATGAAAACAAACTTTGCACTTCCTATAAATATAAAAGTTTTAGACTAGTAGATATCTTCAAAGAACTTGTAATTACTGGAATGCTGAATATAACTTCAATTGTGATGTGTAATAGCGTGCGACTGTTTATATGACAAATATAAATTGTTAATTCGGGAACATTTTCAATGGTATAAAATGCATGGAAATAGATGTAAGATTTAACATCTATAGTACCTCACTTGCAGATTTTGCGTCCATAAGGACAATGTTTAGAAGAACAATTTGAAATAAAATGTATTGTAATGAAATTTTTGTTGTCTCGTACTGTCTCAAACAGGTTTTAAAAAATTCAAAGTTTGTCATATTGGTTATTTTTTTTTTGGAATAAGAAAGTGAAAGTATAGAATGCAGATTAAATAATTTGTGCTGTAATTACACTTTCCTAAATACATTTTCATTATAAACTTAATTATAATCGTGCTTTTATGTTTATATCTTTGTTTATATGCTTATATCTTTCTCGTAAAATAAATTTTCAAAAATCCATGCTATATTTTATCAAGTTTGTTTCATACAAATTATGAAATTTAAATATTTCGTCCCTTTGAGAAATAGTACATGTATCGTTAATGTCACTGGAATTGCTTGCTGGAAAATGTCATGAAATTTCGTTTTCGTATTTTATTCTCATTCGTTCAAATTCTTTGAAAACAAATATTTCCATAACAACATTCTTGATAACCGATTAAAGAAAAATAGCTTTGTACATGTTCCTGAATAAAAAAAAATGACGAGGTATAAGGCACATTTATATTCGGTACATTGTTGTATACAGGTGCACATACATCATTGTATACGCAGTTGTACATGTGCTTATTCTTCGCTGCTGTTGCAAAATGCATGAAGAAAGTGAACTGCACAGGCGGTTGCATTATTCATGGAAATGGAGAAAATATATCATCATTTTTATCCTCTCTTATGTTTTCAACAAAACTTTGATAACAAAATGGATTGCCTAGAAATAAAGGCGAATAAAATGATCGCGTATCTCTGAAGTGACGTACATGCAAATGATTTTATTTCAGCATTTAAAAAAAGATCAGACGCTGTATATTCATTGAAATTTAGTTAAATCTAGTTTAGCAATTTGTTAGGAAATCTCAATGTTTGAATTAAAAAGCTCCTACCATATTTTCAAAGATTTAAATAATTACGAATGCAATTAACGATAATGGGAATACATTAGTGTACTCCAGAGATAAGTTTTCGAATATACTGTTTTTTGACAATTTCTATGATCTAGATTTGTGTTATCTCTGAGCAACATGCATACAAGTTTGTATACTATCACATGTGAACAATTTTTTCAAATGAAATTTGAAAAGATAAATACAAAAGTATAAAATTTAATTGGGGAATTATATACTCTACCTGACAAATGTTTGGAAATTTCCAGATTTGTGCAGCTTGAGTCCTCAAAATTGACGAATTACTCA
>JAUJYV010002980.1:0-11123 GCA_033995625.1 Ophyiulus pilosus | reverse complement strand
GAGCATCCACATATGAAAACATATTTGCAAAACCCTGTTTAAGTTTCATGAAACATGCAGAGTGTACCAGGCATGACAGATCACCAAAATGTTTCATTTGTACACGTTTTTTTTAACAAAAGTTTCATGAAACTTGGTTGCAGAAATCTGGTGAGCATCCACATATGAAAACATATTTGCAAAACCCTGTTTAAGTTTCATGAAACATGCAGAGTGTACCAGGCATGACGGATCACCAAAATGTTTCATTGAAACACGTTTTTTGGCCAAAAGTTTCATGAAACTTGGGTGCAGAAATCTCGTGAGCATCCACATATCACAAACATGTTTGTGAAACCCTGTTTAAGTTTCATGACGGATCGCAAAAATGTTTCATTGGTGCACGTTTTTTGGCCAAAAGTTTCATGAAACTTGGGTGCAGAAATCTGGATGGTGATCCACATATCACAAACATATTTGTGAAACCCTGTTTCAGTTTCATGAAACATCCCAGTGTGCACTAAGCATAACGTTAAGGCTAACGTTAAGGCATTGACTGGCTCAAACTCTCTAATGTCTTATTTCTTAACGTTCGTCATATTTTGTTACAGAATTTGGACATTTTTTTTTTTAGAAAATATGAAATCTTGAAAAAGTACACTGTTGTTCCGTTCTGCCCAATTTAACGGCCTCAACAACATTCCCATAATCCATGCATGAGATTTACAAAGGCTCCTCGACTACCCTCTTGGCAACTTTAGAATTGCACATTTAAGAAAGAAAAAAAAAAAACACGAGCTAATCTGGCCACAAATCACATGCGGATATATACTGTATTTCCCCGAAAACTTAACTGATGGAAACCCTAGAATGAAAATAAAGGAAATGAGGAAAAAATATTAAAGGGAGGAAAAGGTATAATAAAGAAGGTTGCCTAGGGAACACGAGCGGACATTTTCTTCCCCCCTTTTTCGTTCTGCCGTAAACATGAAGGGAAAATCCCCTCTCCCACATTTCGATTTGTACAAAAGGATGTCTTAACTCCAAACGTGCAAAGTGCTCAAAAAAACTAATTGGCAAAGTAGATACAGGTGTACAATTATTAATGGAGGTGATAAAAATCTTTAACTACAATGCTAAAATTCTGAAAGTTATTCCTGTTTAAGTAGCACAGTTATGGGAAAAACCCTCTAATGGCAGTATTTTTACCTCCATTTTTTTTTTTAATCAATACATTGTAGAACACGTTTCGGTGTTAGCTCTGATAAACAGAGGGTGGACAAAATAACGTAAACACTTGTTACAGCTTCACATTTCTTTCATAACATGATGTTGGACAACCTTTTGATGGACTGTTTTGAACAGTTTATGCCGGATTTTTGTCGCCATAATCCCCATTTTTCCAATCTCCCATTTCCAAATTTCTTAATTCCCAGTCTTCAATTTCCTTCCATTTCTGTTTCGAGCAAATTGTACTGGACTATAGTGATAAGAGATTTTTACAGTAATTACATTAGACAGTTTTAGCATGCCTACGTCTTTATACTTACCTTAACTTTAATGGCGGGAAGAACCACGCATGCGCACCCATTACGTTCAGTTAGTTCAATTCGTGGCTCCTCCCTTTCCCGCCATTAAAGTTAAGGTATGTATAAATACGTTGGCATGCTAAATCCACCTTGCCGACAATCCACTTGCCTACTGTAATTTCGCCGACTCCCATTATAGAATAATTTCACGATAATTTATTAGAATTATATTAGAATTGTATTTATAATGTAATTTAAACCCTGTTTATACTCAACCAAATTATTGGCGACACATTGCGTTAGTTAGATGGGTAAAATTTGTCGGCGAAGTGGGTTGTCGACTCCAGTTGCAAATTTGATGAAAGTGCCATTTTAAAGACTTACATATATGACATCAGGAGGTGCTGAAACAGCTAATTTTCTTCACATTCCAACATGCAAGATGATTATGAAAACCTTTGTGGTCAACCAGGACGGTTTGTTAATGATTAGAACGAACGCAGAGTCATTTCGCCGACACTAATTATAGAATAATTTTAAGATAATTTGTTATAATTTGACGATAATTCCATTATAATGCTTCATCAACCTAGATTTTGCATAACCGAACATAACCAAACAAAATTGTGTCGGCTAGATGGGTCAAATTTGTCGGCGAAATGGCATGTTGGCTAACTATGATGAAAGTGTCATTTTAAAGACTCATACATCACCAGGAGGTGCTGAACCAGCTAATTTTATTCACATTCCAACATGCAAGATGATTATGAAAATCTTTGTGGTCAACCAGGACGTTTTGTCAATGATTAGAACGAATGCAGAGTCATTTCGCCGACACTAATTATAGAATAATTTTAAGATAATTTATTATAATTTGACGATAATTCCATTATAATGCTACATCAACCTAGTTTTTGCCTAACCGAACATAACCTAACAAAATTATTGTGTCGGCTAGATGGGTCAAATTTGTCGGCGAAATGGCATGTCGGCTAACTATGATGAAAGTGTCATTTTAAAGACTCATACGTCACCAGAGGGTGCTGAACCTGCTAATTTTCTTCACTATTCCAACATGCAAGATGATTATGAAAATCTTTGTGGTCAACCAGGACGGTTTGTTAATGATTAGAACGAACGCAGAGTCATTTCGCCGACACTAATTATAGAATAATTTTAAGATAATTTGTTATAATTTGACGATAATTCCATTATAATGCTTCATCAACCTAGATTTTGCATAACCGAACATAACCAAACAAAATTGTGTCGGCTAGATGGGTCAAATTTGTCGGCGAAATGGCATGTTGGCTAACTATGATGAAAGTGTCATTTTAAAGACTCATACATCACCAGGAGGTGCTGAACCAGCTAATTTTATTCACATTCCAACATGCAAGATGATTATGAAAATCTTTGTGGTCAACCAGGACGTTTTGTCAATGATTAGAACGAATGCAGAGTCATTTCGCCGACACTAATTATAGAATAATTTTAAGATAATTTATTATAATTTGACGATAATTCCATTATAATGCTACATAAACCTAGTTTTTGCCTAACCGAACATAACCTAACAAAATTATTGCGTCTGTGATTAGAACGAATGCAGAGTCATTTCGCCGACACTAATTATTGAATAATTTTAAGAGAATTTATTATAATTTGACGATAATTCCATTATAATGCTATATCAACCTAGTTTTTGCCTAACCGAACATAACCTAACAAAATTATTGCGTCTGCTAGATGGGTCAAATTTGTCGGCGAAATCGCATGTCGGCGAAGCAGATTGTCGGCAAACTATGATGAAAGTGTCATTTTAAAGACTAATACGCCACCAGGAGGTGCTGAACATGGAAGACATGGAAGATGATTATGAAGACCTTTGTAGTCAGCTAGGGCATTTTGTCAAAGATTAGAACGAATGCAGTCATTTCGCCGACTCTCATTATGGAATAAGTTTAGGACAATTTATTACAATTTGATGATAATTCCATTATAATGCAATTTAAATCATTTTTTGCTTAATGTAACATAACCTAAAGATGGGTCAAATTGTCGGCAAAATGGCATGTCGGCTAACCATAACGAATATCTCATTTTAAAGACCCATACGCCACCAGAGGGTGCTGAACCGGAAAAAGGCTAATTTTCCTCACTATTCCAACATGGTGAACAGGCTGAAAACCTTTGTGGGCAGTTAGGGCTAGGGCATTTTGTCAATGATTAGATCAAATGACCATTTTCATTTTACAAAATAGTACTTTGATACAAACAAATGGCGGACGAAGCAATTTCCGTTCCACGCGCCATGGATGTCCAGCAGCAAGACCAGTAGGCAAATACACGGATGCCTGAGTTGGTCACTATTTAGTGATGGAAAAAGAAGTGATCAGGAAATTCGGACAAATGAGTCATAGGTCATCGTGTAGGGTTGGACGAATGAAAAAAGGATTAATTTTTCCGATATCCCTTCCATTGTTCCCTCAGCTCCATCTTTTTTTTTTCTCACTCCACCAAGGTCTATATGCGAATGTAAGCCAATTGATTTTGAAATATTTGCATTTGTTGAAGTGACCAGTGGACACGTGGAGCGAAAATCTCACGCCAGGTCAATAATGGACATAAAGGAGGGAATGAAGATGAACAAGATGAAAAAGGGAATTATAAAGAGAGAGAGGGGGAAAAAGGAGAAAATTGGCCTTCTCCGATGTCCATCAAGTTCAATTAGAGAAAGGGTCAAGAGAGGAACGAATGAAAGTTAACTCAATAATGGTGACAGTTAGGTTGGGTCCATCTCTCAGTGTCCAACGCCCATACCTCGAATACGTTATTAGAAAGTATTTGTTGACCCATTCAATAACTAGTTTCTAGATATCTTTCAATTTGGTAAAGGCGATCAATGACCAGCTGTGATCCAGTTTTTATTTTAGTTTACAAGTCCTGATTTGGCCCTTACCGGATTGGGAAATCTGTACATGCGTTCTGTTGGACCGTAAACAACTTTTGGTCAGTAAAAAAATTCTGGTCAGTTTTTGAAATTCTGAAAAAGTGTTCAATAATTGCGGCCCAAAACTGACCAGGTCAAATAGAATCAACCCTCATCTTTCACTTAGAGGAAGACTTAGGACCCTACTTTTCGAGTTAAATAACAAGAAAATACACAATAAAATTATCAAAATTGCAGAAACTCAAGTTTGGGTCATCCTCAAATTAACCCACCCATATGATCACATGAATAATAGTCCAGGTATATAACGCTCAGTACACACTTGAAACACGAAACAGAAACATAGTTTACGCAAACAAATTTGTCTAAACGTGCTTTCGTGAGCATATTGTCACGTGTCCTTAACAGGTTCGTCCAAATGTAGTTGTCCACATCAAAAAAGCATTTCGAAACGGAGGAAATGTTTGATGTTCATGAATGGTCAAAAACTGGCGTCTGCTCTTGAAAGCACGTGGGGAAAATTGGGTCAATGCTCAACGTCTTGGTATACTCGCATTGGTAGGAGAGCATTGACCAGCAAACATGTTTCCTTTGATCACCAAAATCTTTCATGGAAACACGGTTTTTTATCCAAATATTTGTTGAAACATGTTTACAGAATACTGGTGAGCAACCACATATCGCAAACATGTTTCCTTTGATCACCGAAATGTTTCATGGAAACACGGTTTTTTATCCAAATATTTGCTGAAGCTTGTTTACAGAATACTGGTGAGCAACCACATATGGCAAACATGTTTCCTTTGATCACCGAAATGTTTCATGGAAACACGGTTTTTTATCCAAATATTTGCTGAAACATGTTTGCAGAAAACTGGTGAGCAGCCACATATCACAACATGTTTACGAAACCCAATTTCTGTTTCGTGTTTCAAGTGTGTACTAAGCATTAGAATCACTATAATTAACAACAACCGTCTCATTTTACCCCAGGAAAAGGGTAATATGAGACATGCCACAAACAAAATTTCAAATGTAACAATTTTACAGTAGATTTGATAGAATTTACTTTATAAAATTTAAAAACAGCTACTTTGTTAAACCACATATCCTTACAATTTTAGATCAAAACATGTTTTAGGAAAAAGTGTCTCAATGCACCCCAGTCTCCCTTATTATATGAGTGATAATTAGTTGCTTATCAAAACCCTATTCCACATAGGTTATGTTTTCTCCATCCATTTTAACCAATAATTTGTCTAGTTGGCCCATTTGGAACGAAAACCTTATCGAGAAGGAAGCAGAAGTCCATGAAATGACCAACAGACCACAAGAAACCAATCGGAACCCAAAAATCCCTCGCCAAGGACCTTGCCATGGACAATAAGTGGTCCGAGCAAAGGCAATGTCCATTCTTCGGGTTGTGCAGCTAGATAAATCTCGAATGGTCAAATTCACTTTTTGTAATGTCCAGCTTCGGACACTGGTCACTTTTTTTTGGTGGACAAAAACCATCGTTTTTGAATTCGGCAAATAATAGTAACCAAATATGTTTTGGGTGGAAAAAAGGGGGAAAAGAAGGTAGGAATTGGAAGTGGGTGATAAATATATTGGTGAAAAGAAAACTTGAAAGGGCAGAAAAAGAAAAAAGGTCAAAGTGGAAAAAAAACTTCTTGTTTTGCACCTGCCCTTTAACTGTCCAGCCAAGGTAAATGACGGACGGCCTAGTTTTTGCGAGTCCATTGAAGATATCGGCCCAGTGGGTTCTGGCCGGATGGACAATGGTCAGTTGGACGGACGGCTCCTTGAAAAGAGAACGTGTTCGAAACCCGGTTTCGAACGCCGAATTCACCAAAAACGAAGTGAAAAGGGAAAAAAAACCATAGGACTGAATGCCGAATTTGGCCCTTTGTGAAAATGGTAGAGTGGTCATCTCCAATAAATTAACACATTCATCCAGTAGTGCTGCAGTGCGCCCAGGCCAAAGGTGGCTCCCCCTTTTTTAAACTATTGTACGTTCACTGACAAGTCATGCGCGCTGACCACTGGTCACTCCATGGTCCTTTTTAGCCCCTTCTTTTCACAATTTCCCTTTTTTTTTCTACCCATTCTCAGCCGGCCACCCCTTCCATCTTTCCTCCCGTTTGGGTCCCTTTCACTTATTTTATGAATGGCTTGACCAACGCAAAACCCCTGCTCTACACAATGTCCAACAGGCTGCCCATTCGTATAAAAAGGCCTGTTAGTAAAAAAATATATATTTCATTGAGGGTGAATTGCGTGGAAAAAGCAAAGGAGCGTACACAAATACAACATATAGTCCCATAATGAAACAACAACAATAATAGTTCCATCTTGTCTTTAAGTGCCCTAACCTATTTTGCACACATTTCACACATTGTTAACACTGATAGTTCTTTTGCACAAATACAATTTTACAAGGTTTCATATATACCAGTGTTTGGCGGTAATTGAGTATATTTAATAAATTTGAGTAACGAGTACAAGAGTACAAAAGTACAAACTAAGTATAAAAGTACTCAAAACGTATAAGTACAATGCACTCTGATAGTTCTTTTGCACAAATGCAATTTTACAAGATATCATACTACCAGTGTTGGGTGGTAATTGAGCATATTTAATAAATTTGAGTAACGAGTACAAGAGTACAATAGTACGAACTAAGTATAAAAGTACTCAAAACGTACAAGTACATTGCACTCTGATAGTTCTTTTGCACAAATGCAATTTCATATATGCCAGTGTTCGGTGGCAATTGAGCATATTTAATAAATTTGAGTAATGAGTACAAGAGTACAAAAGTACAAACTAAGTATAAAAGTACTCAAAACGTACAAGTACAATGCACTCTGATAGTTCTTTTGCACAAGTACAATTTTTCAAGATTTAAAACATACCAGTGTTGGGTGGTAATTGAGCATATTTAATAAATTTGAGTAATGAGTACAAGAGTACAAAAGTACAAACTGAGTATAAAAGTACTCAAAACGTACAGGTACAATGCACTCTGATAGTTCTTTTGCACAAATGCAATTTTTCAAGATTTCATATATGCCAGTGTTGGGTAGGTAATTGAGCATATTTAATAAATTTGAGTAACGAGTACAAGAGTACAATAGTACAAACTGAGTATAAAAGTATTCAAAACGTACGAGTACAATGCACTCGATTACTCACAATGTGTGATTACTTGAGTATTAACATAATCTGAAATTATGATTACTAATGTAATCGAGTACGATTAGAAATACTTTAAGCCAGTAATTGAGTACGATTAGAAATACTTTAAGCCAGTAATTGAGTACAAAAGTAATTGAATAGAAATGTATTCAAAACGTACGAGTACAATGCAATCAATTACGCATGCACTCAAAAGGGTTAATTACAAACAGACTTGAGCAAATTGTACTCATGAAATCATGTTAAATTGAATGAAAAGGAGGCGGCCATGTTGAAAATGCAGTACTAAAGCCTCATACGCCACTAGGGGGCGTTGAAATGAAATTAACTTGATTGCAGCTATAAAAACAGCAATAAACATAGGGGAGCCTGGGGAGCATTGAGACACAACAATGTTTTGCGAATTTATGAGTATTGTCCCCAAAAAATATAGATTTATACAAAGTTATCAGAAATTTAAAAATGATGCTAATTGGTCCAAATAACAAAAAGTAAAATTCCATTTTTTTAATCACAGTTAAAACTGAAATTTCATTTTTCATTTCATTGGTATATGGTCAATACGCCCTAGTAATATGCATACAACAGTGTCCAACAGTCCCCAATTTAATTCTGCAAAGAGGTATATATAACAAAGGGCCATAAATATAAAATTCTCGCTTGATTTCAAAAGGAACCCATTTGCAAAAATTTTCTTTTTTTCCTCTTTTTTTTGAAAATGCGTAAAACAGGGAATTTCACATATAGGGAGGGTGAGGCCAATTTCATCGGTCGTATTGATAATTCATTCGAGATGACCCAAGTGACCCACAGGAGCATCAATACACGAGAGATGACAGCCAACTACCCTCGCTTTTGGACAAAAATCCCATATTTAAATAAAAAATGTCATTTATATCAATGGCTTGCATATTTTTTGGGTGCAATATCTGAAGTGAAACGCGCAAAACTGGGCACGGGTCAAGCATTTGGAAGAGGTATTTTTGACGGACGGTCAAAACGTACAGTGGTGGACTTTTTAATATAAATTGCTTGTTGGTCAAGCAATAGCACGTCCAAAATGGACACGTAGGATTAAGTCGAGCACGCTTATGCATGCAAGGGAGAGTGGATGGTCATTTCGTGGATCAAGGGGGAGAAAATTGTGAGTCACGTGAATACTTTTTTTTTATTGCAAACATTTTATGGCATATTTTAGCCAAAGCGTCCATTCGCATTAAGTTATGTGTCGAGGGTTGCATTTTATCCATGTCAGTGACAAAGAAGAGAAAGAGATGGGCGAGCAATGGTCATTTCTCAAAGGACTCTCATATGCCTGATAAAAACTGTTCCATTTTTATGGGCTGCTCCCTGTCCAAAATTAATTAAATTAAAAATTTCCATTAAAATGCCACTACACAATGTGACCAGTTTCCATATCAAAATCTTATCCCATTTTGGGTTTAACTTGAATTTAAAGTTGACCACTGTAACGTCAAATTACTAAAGTTCCAATTAAGTTTAATATTTCCAATGCCTGCACAGCCATATCCATCTTACGTAATTAATTACAAATGATTGTGAATAATTTTCGGATATTTCTTATTTAGCTGTAGTTTTATTTCAGTTGGAAATCTACATCACTTTATTTAAATTAATTGCAGTTAAGTGCAGTTCATGACAGAATTTAAAACTGCAAATATTTTGCAATTATGATTGGTAGAAAAACTGCATTTTTTGTGTGCACTAATAGTGCAGTAAAACAGCAGTAATATTGCTGTAAAAGTGCAGTTCCAAATGGCAGAAAACATCAGAAACACTGCAGTAAAAGTGCAGTTCCAAATGGCAGAAAACTTCAGAAATACTGCTGTAAAAGTGCAGTTCCAAATGGAAGAAATACTACCTGCACTAATACTGCTGTAAAAGTGCAGTTCCAAATTGCAGATAAACTGCTTGCACTAATACTGCTGTATAAGTGCACTTTAAACTGGCAGAAATCATCAGAAATATTGCTGTAAAATGCAGTTCCAAATGGAAGAAATACTGCTTGTACTAATACTGCTCTAATACTGTTGTAAAATTGTAGTTCCAAATGGAAGAAATACTTCCTGCACTAATACTGCTGTAAAAGTGCAGTTTTAATGGAAGAAATACTGCCTGCACTAATACTGCTGTAAAAGTGCAGTTCCAAATGGAAGAAATACTGCCTGCACTAATACTGCTGTAAAAGTGCAGTTCCAAATGACAGAAATACTGCCTGCAATAATACTGCTGTAAAAGTGCAGTTCCAAATGGCAGAAAAGCACCCAGCACTAATACTGCTGTAAAAGTGCAGTTCCAAATGGCAGATACACTGCCTGCACTAATACTGCTGTAAAAGTGCAGTTCCAAATGGAAGAAAAGCAGCCTGCACTAATTCTGCTGTAAAAGAGCACTTAAGTGACAAAAAACATCAGAAATAATGCAGTAAAAGTGCAGTTCCAAATGGAAAAAAAATTACATTTTTTGCAATAAAAGTGCAGTAAAACGGCAGTAATGTTTCTGTAAAAGTGCAGTTTCAAATGGAAGAAAAGCTGCAGTTACTGTGCAAAAAGTGCAGTAAATGTGCAGTAATAAACTGCCGTTTTTCTGATTAACTACATTAACACTGCAATTTTATGGCCCAACCCATTCTAACTATCAGCTTAGGAGGATGAGAACCTTTCAAAAAGTTCAAATGTAGTTAGTTATGTAAGCAAAACTGGCTAATCTCAGTTAGGATTAGGGGAAAAGCCTTTACAAGAAAAAGTTCAACAAAGTTGCATCAACAAGTAAAGCTTCTTGCATATGCTGCGTTGGGAAGAAACTCGCACAATGCTCACTCTCGACTCTCGAGTAATTACAGTTCAAGATTCGATAACTGTCTTTCAAAGTAGGAATTATGGCGGTCATCACTCGACTGCAAGCGAGTCAGTCCAGAGAAGTGTCCGGGAATGACTATCCATGCTCATCGCATCATATGGTAATTAAATTGGGTACGTCTTTTTCTATAAACAGAACTGTCAAAAATGTTTTCTATATCTGTTACATAATATTCTGTTACACAATGGTAACAGCGATTCACACCATATGTGAAGGACGATTCCATTTTTATTTCATATTATCGAACCCATATTACACTGAAAGAATGATCTTTGACCTTTAGCTGAACACTGAACCACACTATTTAAAAATGGTGCTTTGCAAAACAAAAAAGGTGTTTAGACTTGTCACAAACAGAACACCTTTAAAGGTTTTATCAACCTCCTTTAAGAAAAGGTGTTTTACGACTTCTTATGCCTAGTACAGACCAGAGCAAACACGAAATAGAAACAGAGTTTCTGCAAACCATTTTGTCGAAACAGGGTTTCTGCAAACCGATTTGTCGAAACAGGGTTTCTGCAAACCGATTTGTGGAAACAGGGTTTCTGCAAACCGATTTGTGGAAACAGGGTTTCTGCAAA
>JAUJYV010002979.1:0-11125 GCA_033995625.1 Ophyiulus pilosus | reverse complement strand
GACACTGATGCGACATTCGCTGTCCTGACGTCAGTGTCCCGACATTAGTGGCATCGTGTGAACGGGGCTTTACTGAATCAGGATTATCGAAAGGGTGCCGACACTGGGAGTGTTGGGATTTGGATGGCGGAACTTCACTGTCAGTCCTGCATGTCTTGCACTTTCCAGGGTTCAGCTAGTTTGGATCAGGATTCCTGAAAGGGGGTCGACACTGGGAGCTACAGACTCGCTTGACGAATAGAGCTTTGAAGCTATCTTTCTCTCATTACTCTCCAGGGTTGAGTGACCAGATCAGGATCCCCACAAGGGGGTCAACACGGGGTGATGACTCATGTCCAATTTGTGGTTTTGGGCCGGCATGGACAGTGCTGCACTCTGACATCTTATGCTCTAACTCGGTCTCTCAGTTCAACAGTGTCTCTAGCAACAACGCTGTACCACTTTAAATTTAAATACTTCACGCTCACTACCTGTGGCAGTACACTTAGTGCATGCTTAGTTTTTAAATGCGTGCCAAACTTCAAACTGTGTTTTCAGGCCGTATCGCCAAATTGAAAAAAAGCAAAATGCCACTTGTTGCTTTACTGGATCTGGTAGTAACATTCGTTGATGTCTTCGATTGCTCAGTCTGTGAAGCAGCAAGATACCGCACCCATAATGATCTACTAAAACACTACAGGACGAGCCACCATCCAAATGCAAACATCCGGTTTTTCTGCAAGTATTGCCATCATTCAGATGAAAAGATGAGGTGCATCAAATCACACGTTGCCAGACCACACCCAACCGAAGTCGCAGCTATCGAACAACAATTATTGCCGTATCGTTGCACCATCTGCCATGAGAGCTATACTACCTACCACTCATTGGCAATCCACAGTTGGCAAAAACATCCCAACCATACGTGCTGTAGAGAGGATCACCTTCTGCCTGATACTGCATCTGTAGACAACTCAAGCAAAAGCAACTCTACTAATGGAAGCCCCACTCAGTGATCACCTACCAGCAGCCCCATGCATCAACAACAGCCCCCCTACCTGCAATCTAACCGAAAGCAGACCAGAACAACAAACGTCTATAAGATGCAGTCAACAAAGTGCTATCTTCCCATCTTCCATTCCAGTCAGACACTCCTTGACACCTTCTGAGCTTGCCAAACCACTTTTTCAGCCACACTTTCCATGCCCCAAAGCCCAATTACCATCCTTCCCTACCTCGAACCCCCTTTCTTCTATTCCCAGCCTATCAGCATTGTTCCTGCATGCCGCCTCACCAACACCACTGCTAACAAATTTCCCAAACCCTTCCTTTCCTTCTCTTGACCACTCCTTCTATGACTTCCTTCCCATCCCCAGCCGTCTCCCTACTCCAAGGACCTATTGACAACTTGGAAATAGCAGCATTCCTAAGGAACTGGAAAACGCAATCGACAGCCTGCTAGACCAATGCCGTGAAGGAGCCAGTAATAGAGAGGATAGCCCAACTGGACACAACAATGATGCCCAACCACAACAAACAAATTGGCCGAACCAAGTCCACCCACAAAACCAACGGGTTCACCCATCAACACGCCCGAAAAACCGCCAGATTCATCCGTTGTCCCACCCGCCGACACACCCTCAGAATGGCCGGGGCCACTCGTCGTCGCACCGTCAGAATAATCAGGGCCACTCGTCGCTGAACCCTCGGAATGGTCGGGGTCAATTGTCATCGCACTCTCAGAATAACCGGGTTCATCTACCAACAAACCCGAAGAATGATCAGGCTCACCCACCTACTCCAAGAAACCGAAGAAACTCCCCAGGTCTACCAACCAGCCAAGCAACCAATACTGGAACCCAATGACCAACCAACACATGGGCAGCTGAGAGCTCATCAATCTGCTTGCTGCAACAAGATCAGAGAATGCCGCAGCATTAATGCAATAGAAAAGCCGATACCTTCACTAAACGAGGAAATCCATGCCCAATGCAACGGCGAGACCACCAGACAACCGGTACGCAGATTTCTACGACCCGTCGACAGACTGCACCGCCGCCGTATCCGGCCACCTCGATTTGACGGTGTAGCAGCCGGCGATCTTCAAAAGCATTGATCCTCAAAAAAAATTGTTGTGGTACACAACTACTAACAAAGAGCTTACAGGGAGGTCAACAAACAGGACGAAACAAGATGCACAATACCTGCTACCCTGCTTGAAAACCATTTTTTGTGAAACTTGGAAAACCAAGGAATTTCTCCCTGAAAATGCTCCACCAACCTTCCAAATAATTACATCAGCCCAGGAAGCTGATGACCTGCTGTACAACATCTCATATCGGGAATGTGCACAACGACTCAGCCGAATGTCCAGTACGGCTCCTGGAAACGATCGAATCACATACATAATGCTGAGAAAATTCGACCCAGGCTGCCACATGTTCAGCATGGTGATGGACAAATGCAAAAACTTCCACAGCTTTCCTGCCTCGTGGAAAAAGAGCTCAACCATCTTGATTCACAAAAATGGTGAGAAGGAAAACCCAGAAAATTGGAGGCCCATTGCACTTTGTGCACCAATGTACAAGCTCTATGCAGCCATGCTGGCTGATAGACTCAAGGATTGGGCCATACACCACCAATGAGATACTCCAGCTGGAGATGGCTGCGGCAAGCTCAACTTCCTTCTTCAAACCCTGATGGACAATGCAAGGCGAAACAATAAGGAAGTGGTGATCGCACAGCTTGATCTATCCAATGCTTTTGGATCTATCTCTAACCAGCTAATTTCCAAGTATCTGCAATGGATGAACCTCCAGGATGGGCTTATAAACATCATCCAGGATATCTACCATGACACAACATCTGTCATCAGAGGAGCATCTGACACATGTCCGATTCCAATTAGGGCAGGATTAAAACAGGGTTGCCCACTGAGTTCAATCCTGTTCAACATTGCGCTCGAACCCCTCCTGCAATACATAAACAAAAACAACACAGAAGGATACAGCCTACATTCAAACTCCTGGCATTTGCTCACGACCTTGAGCTTATTGGATGAACAATCTTCTGAAAACAGTATCTGCTCTAGCACAATGGCTCGAGATTGTGTTCAGCAACAGCAAATGTGGTGTCCTGCACTTAAACTGCAGATATGGGCGACAAGCCGTACCCTGCAACTTAACGATCAATAATCAGCCAATTCCCAACATCCCCCCTGGCGCACCCTACAAATATCTCGGCACTCCTTATGGATTCCAGCACAGAAACAACTTGCAAGAAAACAGCCGAAATCCAAGGAAGTCTTAATAATATCGATATGTCCCTTCTGGCACCTTGGCAAAACTCGATGCATTCCTAACCTTCATTCATCCGAAACTGGACTTCATCATGCAACATGCACAATCTGCATAAGCCCCACTGCACAAGCTCGACAACACCGTCAAACAACTTGCCAAGTGCTGGCTCTATCTACCTACAAGAGCCACGAACGAATACCTCTACTTACCTACTAGCAAGTTAGCAGCAGGAATTCTTCCATTTGCAGTTGTTCATAACCTCATCATCATCAACTATGCCTTCCAGCTACTCACATCTCCAACCACTAAGATATCGGACATGGCCCACAAGAACCTTGCATCTGTTGTCCAGCGGAAAACACGACAGACTGCAACTCGTCAAAACATGTGCGATTACATCAATGGATCGACGGATGGAATTTTCAACTGTGACTCAGGCGACATTCAAATTATCTGGAGCACAGCACACCTATGCACCCAGCGCCTAAATCGCATGATAGGCATAAAATGGGGCCTAAAAGAAGACACCATTGTCATCTGTCAATAAAACAGCAATAAAAGTCGACACCAGAAGACAACTTTGCAGCACCATCCGAGTAGCCTTACGAGAGCACTTCTTCACGAAGCTGCTAAACAAACGCGATCAAGGCAAAGTCATTGCTCACTCTCCACAATCTAGGTCCTCCAACCACTTCCTCAGAAGTGGTTCCTTCACCAGGTTCTGTGACTGGAGATTTGTGCACCGGGATCGAGTAAACCTGCTGCCCCTAAATGGAGCCCAGAAATTACGACAAGCCCACAACAAGAGATGCCGACGCTGCCAGCACACGAAAGAAACGCTACCACATGTCATCAATCATTGCATGAGATATGCTGATGCTTACCAAAAGAGGCACAACAACATCTTAAATCGCCTGGCAAAAGCAGTACAAGATACGCTAGGGAACAACGTGTTAACCAGACCATCAACAATCATCCTGGTCTTAGACCCGACATCGTGATCACGAATGCAACAACAAAGGAAATGACCATCATAGATGTGACCATACCCGTCGACAACAGCTCTGATGCTCTCCAAGTTGTTCGGGAAGCAAAAATCCTCAAGTACGGTGAGCTGAAGACAGCATTGCAAGCAGAAGGATGGTATGTCTACCTCGACGCCTTCATCGTTGGATCACTAGGAAGCTGGGATCAGGCAAATGAAACAGTTCTCTGCAAGCTGAAAATCAACAGGCACTATGCAAGACTCTTGCGGATACTAATGGTATCTGACACTATCAAACGGAGTCGTGACATTTATGTGCAGCACCTTATGGACCACAAACAATATTAAGATTCCAGAAGTGCCATTCTGTTCTTTGACTAGAAATCTGTACATTGCTGGTCACTGACTAATTTAGGTCATGCCTCCTTTGTGCCCTATTGGCTAGGGCACTTTTTCTAATTTCACTTGTATGCATTTTGACCATGTGCCTCCTTTGTGTTTTTGGGGTTTCTAAAACCTTCTTCTTGTTCCTGCTCTCGACCTGGATGTCCTTCCTTAGAAAGGTTCTAAGGAATTAGGATAGGAGGCACATGGCACAATGTCTTCATCTTTTTGTATTAGTATTTTGATTTTGAAAGTGTTTTAAATCCACAAATTAATTTGTGGATGTTTTCCTTGTGCTCTTGCTTGTTACACCAACCCTAATTATGTTCAGGGAGAGATTTAAGTCAGTGGGGCATTAAATCCAAAAGTGTAACACTAACCCTTTGGTGTTTTATATTGTGTTGCGTTCAAGGGGCATAAAGCCCATATTTTCAGATACTTGGAAACAGAAAAATCTGGAAACTCAAGAAAAATGTAAGTTGCATATTTTCTCATTTTTTGCATGTTACCCCTTGTAGCATCCTAGGCCATTAGGCCTAGGGTTCATTTATACTGCTCCCCTTTGTGCTCTCTCAGCACTTTGTACCCCATGAGGATATTCATAAATTGGCTAGGTGATAACTGGAAGGGCAAAAATTATTGATTTTAAATTCAAATTTCAAATATCCTGCCAAAATGTTGATAACTTCAATGGTGGCCAAAGATGGCTGCCATGACGTCATAATCTATACTCTGCATATGCTTGAACATTAAAAAAGTGAATTTAAATGCAATAATATATGGTTTGTTTCATTTTGAGTTGATCCTGGGTGGATAAATTATGCATAGTGCATTTATGGACATGTGTATCCATATATGGTATTTTGTCCTTTGTATAGAAGCAAATATGGACTTATAGTATGACCTAATTAATATGGCACATACTATATAGTGCATGAGTACTTGAATATGGTGTTTTTAAAAAATAAGTCACCATCGCAGGTGGAAAAATCATGTATGGGCATAGATATGGCTCCCTGTAAAAGCGACTCTCATCAGGTAACACCATCTTGTGAGCAATAGTGGCACCTCCTGAAATACTCGTTTCGATTTAAAAATATTTAATTGTTTTGATATTTAATGAAAATGGTAATTGAGGAAAGTGTATGACCACCAGCATGCGGCACTATATCTGTCCTAAAAATGAGAGAGATGCTGCAGATTGGAGGTTTTGGTTGCAGAGTGTGTTTCGAAGTTAGTAATGTAGATTATTGCGATGGTAGCTAAAGCCGTAATCCTCCCAGAAACTCATGACCTGTTATCACAAACCAGAATTTGGTATCGCTTCTCGGTCTTTTGTCTAAGATCGAAGTGTAGTATCTGTTCTTATCAGCTTAATGACTTGTCATTTGCTGTGGCCACCCTGGGTTTGACAACTGGATCAGGATCCCTCATGGGTCGACACTGGGCTCTCAGCACTTGGCTATTAGCAGTGTTCTGAACTGGCTTCTCTACTCTCTCCAGGGTTCGACTTAAAAACTCAGATCAGGATCTTTCATGGTTCGACACTGGGAGTTGTAGAGGTGGTTGGCTTAGGATCTCTGTTGATTGGCTGGGTGCCTGAAGCTCCAGGGTTCAGTGGGTAGATTCAGGATTCCTGAAAAAGTATCGACACTGGGGGCCATTGCTCTTGTCTGGTCTGCAAGCTACCAAGACAGCTGCTGCACTTGTTTATTGTTTGTTGCGATTCAGATACTGCAGTAATGCCGTCAATTCCACGGCTAAAACTGAAGGTGCCTCTCCCTCTGAGCTTTCGTTGCCCTGTCTGCACAACGACGCAGTATAAGTGCCACAATGCCTTACTGCGGCATTATCAACGAAACCTTAGACCGGGTGCCGAAATCTCCTTTTGCTGCAGGTCCCGCCAATACACCGACAATCACCTGAAGGCCATTAAAAACACATCAGGAGGGCTCACCCTGGAGAGAGGTGGTCTAGCAGAAGGAATCACCCACCATACACCATGGCCAGAGACCAGTCTCTGGTCATCCACTTCCGTCAAAAACATCCAGGTGACATGTGCTCCAGGGATAGATGCTTCCTTCCGGAGACCAACAGTCACAGTAATGGGGAAGAAAACACTAGCAGCTCAGATGGCCAAAGCAACCCAGATGTCCAAAGCAGCAGCCCAGATGCTCAAAGCAGCCCAGATGTCCAAAGCAGCAGCCCAGATGCTCAAAGCAGCCCAGATGTCTAAAGCGGCTCCCTGTCCACACCAACTCTCAGCCCTGTCACACAGCATAGTGCTGTCTCTCCCACACACCTCCCAACCTACTCCTACCATCCTTTTCATGCCTCTCGTCCCAACCTTACCCCTACTGCTTCCCAACCCATACTGCGAAACCACAACAGCTATATCTGCCCCACTGGACCCCAGGTGAGGCCTCCCATGTGCTTAAGACCCCACCAATCCATTATGCACTTTGGGCTCTACCCCAACTCCCAATCCCCCTTGTGCTCCACAGCCCTATGCGCTAATGCCAACACCCCGCCCGCTTCTCTCTCGGAACATTCCTAAGCCACCTATTGGGAATTGCCGGCCTGCTGTTCATTGCAACAATCCTCAGAGCAGTCAAGAAACCCCCACCTTGCCAGAGCACCACCACGACCCCGTGCGCTAAACCAACGCTCTACTCAACCACGTGTGCCACCACCACCTGAAGCAGGTAATGAAAACTACAATCGTCAGCAGACCCAGGAACACCGCCGATGCCTGAAGCCCCACCAGGAGGAATGGGTGTACCCGAGACGTGCCCCAACATCACGCGGTTAGAAGCAACGCTCCCAAACATGGAAACTGCCATACTCCATATTTGTGCTACCTCTCATGGCAACGAGGCTAGACCACCTAGGCAATTCTCTCATCCACCACAAGGCCCAGCACAGAGGCATCCACGGCAGCCACAGTTTGATGGTCAAGAGGCTAGCCGGATCCAAAAGATTTACCGAGGGAATCGCCCTAAAGCTTTTCGCACCATCCAAGGCCAGGATAACATACGGTGCAGTTTATTAGCAGGCCATCTGAATGTGTTCTTCCGCAAGGTCTGGATAAAGAAGAACTTTAACCCAGCTAGCCCACCTGCTGACTTCAAGGGTATCAAAGCGGCTCCAGTGGACATCGACTTGCTTTACTGTGTGTCACCCCGCGAAGTTAATTAAAGAATCCGCCAGATGACCAACACTGCACCAGTTCGAGATGGCATCACATATAAGATGCTGAAAAAATTCGACCCTGGGAGCCATGTTCTAAGTGCTCTGCTAAGCAAGTGCAAGGAACTACGTCAGATCCCCTCGACCTGGAAAGATGGCACCCCGGTACTCATCCACAAAAAAGGTGACACCGATGACCCTTCTAACTGGAGACCCATAACAATAGGGTTATGGGTCTCCAGCTTGTACATTGTTCGGCATAGGCCGAACAATGTACAAGCTGTATACTGGCGTTGTTGCTTATAGGGTAAAGGAATGGGCAATCTGCAACAAGCTGGTCTCTCCCTCACAACGCGGGTTCATTGCAGGAGATGGTTATGAGGAACACAACTTCATGTTGCGATGCCAGACGTAACAAAAAGGAGTCTGTCTTTGCTTGGCTCGACCTGGCAAACGCCTTTGTATCTCTTTCCCATGACTTGATCTACGCATTGCTCAGCTTGGCCAACCTTCAAGATGGAGTCATCCAGATCATTAGGGACATCTACGATGGAGCATCCACAACTATCAAATGAGCCATGGAGACATACCTAATCCCTATTGCTGCCAGTGTAAAACAAGAATGCCCGCTGAGTGACATTTTGTTTAATCTGGCCATGGAGCCACTCATCCAGACCATCACCAACTTGGCAAATACTGGCCAAATGCTGTATGGCACCCGCACTAGCAACCTGGTCTTTGCTGATGATCTCGCACTCGTGGCCAGAAATGTTGCACAAATGAGACGCATCCTGGGGACGATCGGCAGAAAGGTTGGGTCTGTCCTTCAACATTGCAAAGTGCGAAGTGCTTTACATCAACTGTCAATAAGGCCATGAACTCTAGAACTTAATGGTGAACCACTTCCCGAGGTGCCTCAAGGCTACTTCTACAAATACCTAGGCATGCCCATTGGGTTTCAGCACCGCAACAGCCTTGACAACAACACTGCAGCCATTGAAGCTAAAGTGTCCAGGATCGACGCTTCTCCCCTGGCACCTTGGCAGAAACTCGATGCCTTCCTGACATTCCTCCAGCCTAAACTAGATTTCATCATGAGATCCGCACAATCAGCCAAAGCCTCCCTTCACAAACTCGACAACTTGGTGAAGCAGCTTGCAAAATGCGGTTTTACCTTCCTGATCGAGCTGATAATGAATTCCTGTACCTCCCCAGGACCAGAGGGTGTGCTGAAATTCTGCCATTGGCAATTGTGCATGATCTTGTCGTTGTTAATCTTGCACTGCAACTTCTTGTCTCCCCAACTCAGGCCACCGCAGAGCTAGCCCTAAGAGACCTCACCTCTGCTGTCCAGAAGAAGATCCGACAGAATCCCAACAGACAGGACCTGGTGGACTACCTCAATGGCTCTATAGACAAGGATTCAGGAGACATCAGCACCGTATAGAGCACAGCTCGGATCAGCACCAGAAAGCTGGCCGGAATGATTAACATCCGATGGTCTACCAATGGCGGTCTGGGTGCAACGATCGACGGAAACCCAATCAACTGAAACAACAGGCGCCAGGCTTGCGCCAGTATTCGCGCAGCAGCTCGATCCCACTTTGAAAAAAGCTGCTTAGTAAAATGGACCATGGCAAGGTCTTCCAGCATTCAATCCAAGGCAGTGCATCCAACCACTTCATCAGCAGTGGTACCTTTACCTGCTTTTGCGACTGGCTGTTCATCTCCCGAGGATGTCTCAACTTGCTCGCCCTGAATGGAGTGCAGCGATTCTGTGTGGACAACAACAAAGCCTGCGGACGATGTCAACACCGACTGGAAACTCTGCCGCATGTTCTGAACCATTGCATATGGAATGCAGATCCATACCAAAGGCGCCATGACAACATCCTCTCATGACTCTCCAAAGCGATTCCACCACACCTAGTAACCCAGAGGATTAATCAAACATTCGAAAACCACCCAGGTGTCCGCCCGGATCTCATTATCATCAATGAGGAGACGCAGGAGAAATTCATCATCGACGTAACCACCCCTTTGAAGGCAAGGAAGCAGCATTCACAGAAGCCCGAGATGCCAAGGTCCAGAAATACCAGAATCCAAAAACAAACTCCAGCAAGAAGGCTGGACTGTGTATTTGAATGCCTTCATTGTTGGCTCTCTAGGAAGCTGGGACCAGGCCAACGAAGCGGTGCTACGATAACTCCAGGTCAATCGCCACTGCCAGACTGATGAGGATACTGATGGTTTCTGACACCATCAAGTGGATCTGTGATGTGTATGTTCAACACATCACCAACCACAATCAATACTAAAAACGCATGCACAACTATTAATTCATCATTTGTTAATCGAATTATTCTTAAAAACCACCAGACTCCATCTGAATGTCAAGTTCAATGTATGTCCTCCACATGATGCAATACCTGCCATGTTTATGTCATATATATCTAGCTTTCCTGTTTACAGGTTCATGTCACCAATTATTCCTTTACACATCTGTTATTCTTAAAAAATTAATTGTATGATAACCCTACTTATGTATAAAAAATCTATTCTTATCAGCTTAATATCTGATATGCCCCCCATTGGGGGCCAGAATATTAAACTGATTTTTGGAAAATTACAGAGTGTTAGGGGCTTGCTCCACCTCTGTCGGGGGCTGGCCTGGTATTTCACTACTTCCAGGATTGGCCCATCCCCACGAGGGAAAATATTAAAAACAAATTTCAGAAAATTATAGAATGTACAAGATGTTGTGTAAATTACAACACGTTGCATTCTTAGCGAACACAGGCATTCACGGACTTTTCAAATTGTCAATCGTGCCTTGCTTAAGATGCGTTTGCTGCTCTTTGGGACCCTCCAGAACTTCTTCATGGATTTATTTAACTCCAAAAAATCAAACGGGAATATAGAACATGAAAATGTCCACTGCAGTTTTTGTTGGAATGGTGAAAGTGTTGCTGATGACCATTCCAGCAAATTACCAGAAAATGGCCGTAAAAGTGAAGATTCACCTGCAAGCCTCCTTTCTTTCTGGTGATTCACATTGCTTGTCACTGACCAGTATAGGTCATACATACCCCAGCAGAAAATATCATGCGAAATATTTGAATATAGTGCCATTTTTTTACCATCCAACCAAAAATTATGATATTTATGTCAGTATTTGGATAGCAGAAAACTGCATTCCTAAACTGCAAAATATCTGCCATAAATTTGCATTTTTTTCACTGTAAATACACCATTTTGTACCAATTTTTATCAAAAGTGAATAACATCA
>JAUJYV010002978.1:0-11126 GCA_033995625.1 Ophyiulus pilosus | reverse complement strand
GTTTGTTCACCGATTATATGAACAAAACTAATGGAGACGGGACAGTATTCTTGAACATGTTCAGGAATACAATGTTTTAGGTTTGTCTGGAGTGTTTGTATGTTTTCTGTTGCATGTTTAATGTTCAATGTTCAATGTTCAAGTGTAGTGGAGGCGCGGCATTAGACGCACTTTTTTCTTCAAAAAATTGCCTCCAAAATTCAGGTGCGTCTTATACTTATAAGGTTTTCAATGATGCGGACTTTAAAAAATTGCTTAAAAATTAAGGTGCGTCTTATAGTCCGTAAAATACGGTATATATTTTTCAATTTTTACGTTTGCTATATTAAAATAAACATTATATTGGCTAAATTTAGCAATTGTTTTCCATTCTTAAACATTATCTTCCTCCAATATTGTTCTATTCTTCCCAGAAAGAAGAAAACGTTTGTCTATTGTAAAATAAATAAATGACGCCATATTAAAATAGTATTCAGCATATATTTCAAAATAATGTTGCATCCAGTTAAGTGCTTCTTAACTGCATGTAGTCACGCAGCACTAGGACCACGTTTCGCTCTGAAAGCGTTTGGTTGACTCCAGTTTCTTCAAATATTTCTTCGCTTCCATCTCTGTCATTTTCCCCTCGTTTATGACAATAGTCTCCAGTGCATTAACTATATCCTGAGGCATCTGCTTGGAGTTGCCAGCCAGCAGAAACCAAGCACCCTTGTTGTGCAGGAGGTTCCATATTAGACTGCTTTCAGCTAACATACGATCCTGTACATACCTATAAACGAGATGTAATTATTGAATTTATTTAATGACTTTTACAACCAAATGTACATGCCGATCTTGGATTCGAAGCTGTTTGGTCATATTTTCACATAACGAAATTTAAATCTCATAAAGGCGCCTGATAATGAAACAAACTTTTCTCTCCATTATACCGTAAACACGAAGTTTTCCCAGGCGCCATAGCATGTCGTAAACAAAGCTTTCCCTAGTCGCTATTTATAGCAAATACTAAGCTGTCTTGCCATTTTGACATTCATGCAGATTCGTAAAATTTCAATGTGGGGGTCCTGGTGGAATGTCCTGTGCAGAAAATTCGGGTTACCAGGTCAGGCGACTCTCTATATCTAGGTCTATATCAATGCTAATAGCATTGATATTCAGTCAGTATTTAAAAGAGGACAACAGCTGGATAGAGAGGAGTGGTTTGTGTAGTTAGATGTCAAGATTATGAACCTTTTCAAAAGAAAACGTTCATATTCATCAGATTTTTTATATGAGAAAACTAATGCTTGACTCTTATAAATTGCTTTAGGTACCTAACATACTGAAACAAAACCTTGAACACGATTATAAAAGTGGTATTTGAAAATTGGAATGGATACTACACGATTGTGATTAAAATTATAAATCTTTTTTGCTTAATAAATAAAATAAGAAATATTTAAATTAGTCTGCTAAAGTCAGTTTATAAATTTGAAACATTTACTTCAACATCACTTAGTTATAAAAACAATGGGATGAAATGTATATTCCATAAAAACTTACACTTTCTCGTTTTGGTCCCTTGAGAATGCAGTGAACAACTGCAATAGGCCACTTTCTGCCATCTCCGCCCAGCAATCAGCAAAAAAGAAGTCTCCCTTGGCGTTGCGGCAGCCAAAAAAGAGATAATTACCGCCTACATTCAGTTGCCTCCGGTGGAGCAGGAATGCATGGAAAGGGGCGCAGCCTGTTCCTGGCCCTACCATGATGACTGGGATGCGAGGATCCTCAGGGAAAGTGATGGAGCCCCGCTTCAGCCACACTGAAACAAAATCACCCGACTGCAGTGAAGCTAGGTAGTTTGAGCAAAGCCCCAGCCGTGGAGAAACCAGTTTGGTCTTGAAATTGACCACAGCCACTAGAATGTGCACCTCGTCAGGAGTTGCAGTACAGGCCGAGGCGATAGAAAATGCACGAGGCTTCATCGGAGTAAAGAGGTCAAACAGGAAGTCTAATGGTATGTTTGCAGTCGTCATGTGGAAGTCACGTAGCACCTCCAGTGATGTCCTTCTGCTGGAATTGCAGTAGTTATAGAGATCCCTCTGGCCTTCAGGTGACAGGAACTCCGCAAGCTTCTCGGCCTCTAACTCCTCTGATTTTGAGAACCGCGCCAACAGCTCAAAGAAGTAGCGACGGGGAACTGCCTGCAGATCGAGACACTTGTGTGCCCATTCTCTCACTACAGTCCCGTTAGCAAGTTTTGGCACTGGGATGGACAAGTCCGTGGGCTCCAACACCAGTGCATTGGTAGGATCGAGGTGGAAGATTCTGAGGAATTCATCTACTGTTTCTTGTAAGTTGCAAGGCTGGACCATTAAAACGTCCCCAGGAGCATACTTAATCCCAGAGCCATTCATATCCACCTTGATGAGTCGCACATCCTGGAAGTGGCTCTCTGCAGTCACACGTATGTTGCTGATCACAGTTGCCAAGTGTGGATTTAATGCAGTGGTGACTTGCGGAGGCATGGACATGGGTGCTTGGACGGTTGGCACTTGAAACTTGGTGGAAACTGGGGTATTGTTCTGACTACCCACTTGGTATGTACCAAAAATTGTACGGCTAGGCAAGCCTGTAACCGGCCTAGATGGATGAATGGCATTGAGGCTATCAGATATGGTGCCAGAATCCCCACCGAAAAGCCGGACTCTGTACTTTGGCTCATCAATACCAGAGTCGTCCAAAGCCAGGCCTTGGGGAAGAGAATACAGCCGGTTGATGACAGCCCACACTTCACGCACCCACGGAACAACCACTGCATCAGGGCCAAGATCATGTTGGTCGTCAGCAAGGGCAACTGGCAACATCGCAGTCCCGCCCAACTGCTGCAGCCGACGATGCAGCTTTTTGGCTACGAAATTAAATTTAGCATAGGACGAGTCACCCAGTCCAAGCACCACATACTGCAGCCCTTGAAGGCAGTCCTGGGGAAGGTTTTTGCGAAGCAGAAAGCGCCAGAAGCGCTTCATGTTATCGGGCTCCTCACCTTGGCCAGTTGTCGAGCAAATAAACATCACAAGACGCTGTTCGACCAAATCTGCTAATGGAAAATCGTCCATTGGCAATACGCGACTTGCAAGCCGCACTCGCCTTCCTTGCCGGCCCAGTCGTTCAGCTATGTCTTGGGCGGTGCCTGTTTCGCTGCCATACAGCACACACAGCATCCTTTCCTCTGCCATGTCAGGGCTTGGTAAAATCTAAAAAAGTAAGCTAACTATATAAGAAGCACACTAGAAATCAGCCAGGAGCTCTAGAACACCTTTAATGGTCAATCGCTAACATATTTTTGCAGTCCATGTTCATGTAACAATATTAGAAAATATTTTTAAACGCATTATTTAATGCATTCAAAAACAGATCCAAGATTGCAACCGGATAAAAGCGCATTGTAAAATTTCAATGTCGTGAAAAGTTAAGTTTGGGCTCTTGCACGTCATTGTCGTTTTGCATTTGTCCTAGAACCATTTTAACACATCACAAATAATGACCTTCCAAAACTTTCATAATTTACCTCAGCAGTGCTCCAGTTTTGAAGAATGCAACATTTTGCTTATAAATTTACTTTTACCGCTGGAGAGCTATGAAAATACTCCCCTACCAAATGGTATTTCTTGCTGATTGTAGGGTTCAAAATTGGGTTAAATAAAAAGGTGACTGGAGGTCAGCACTAACCACATCAGTGCCCAAAACTTTCTCAGAATGCAATAGTGCGCCCAGGAAGGAAGCGTCCATAGTAGCTGTGCCCAAAAATAGGAAATTGTCGAAGCTGATGCTTAACAGCATGGGATTGATGTCTGCTACAAAATTTAAACTGTTTCTTATAGAAAGCCACGGAGAGCTTATACTGTATTACACCTAGCTCGGTGCAACACGAGGGCTAAACACCAACACCAGTGAATGAGGCTCCATTACCTACACGGTAATTTTACCTACAAGGGACGACTTCCAACCCCCTCTCGAAGGGTCTTTAATGTGCAAAGAGCAACGGGATCTACACGGGAGATCGGTTTAAACTATAATCAGAAGAAACCTCTACTTGGGGAATTTCTCCCATCTGTACAAGTTCTAACCGAACAACAATTAATCATCAGCAGGCGTCATATTTAATTTGAAAAAAAAGTGAACGATTAAATACTGAAATTACCTTGCTCCCTAGTGCTAGCTGCTGTTCTTTCCACTAAAAGCTGAGAAGTGAAGGACATGAACCGTTGCCGAAAGAGATATCACACCAATAAATCGTGCTAACCTGTTTCAACAAGCCCTCTTGGAGTCGTCCTTGTAGATAATACTGAGAGAGAAAAGCTTCACCATGATTAAGACCTTATCCCGGACAGTAGAATAATTAATGAAACGTAGCAAAAATCCGTCGTAATTTATCAACAAAAAAGTTAACTAGAAGAGAATGTTTCCAGAATTGAATTCATCAACAAATGGTTTAAAAAGCCGAGAATCGAAGCGTCGTAACAAAGGTAAGAGGGAAATTCATAAATATCTTCATGATTCTTTTTTAAACATAGAAGACTACGTTACACACCCCGCTAAGCTCGTATACAATGTATGTTGTCTTTTTTTTAAAAAAAATCTAGCATCTCCTCGATTTGGCCAATCATAACAAAACTTATAAACTTCCAGAGAAAAAATTTATAGTTCGAGGATTACCACTGAAAAGGGTAGGAAGTAAATGGCATTTGCGCGGCGTATTTAAATTATTTATAAATTTGTATCGAATTATTATTTTGTATCACAAATCGTTCGTCATTGCACTTCATTGTTCAGGATAAATTATCTAATAAAAAAAATGCAGGAAATTCAACAAATGATTGTTACATTTTCATAAACAGTTACAAACTACACTGTATCATGCTGAAAAGAATCTTGCTGAATCATGAAGATATTTATGAATTGCCCTATACCTTTGTTACGACGCTTTGGTTCTCGGCTTTTTAAACCATTTGTTGATTAAATCAATTCTGGAAACATTCTTTTCTAGTTAACGTTTTTATTGATAAATTACGAAGCATATTTGCTAAGTTTCATTAATTATTCTACTGCCCGGGATAAGGTCTTAATCATGGTGAAGCTTTTCTCTCTCAGTATTATTTACAAGGACGACTCCAAAGGGGTCTTGTTGAAGCAGGCGAATGACTTGTCATCGTTTGGATTTTTCCAGAAAGGAAGGTTTGACAAATAGCTCTCAGTTGGCACATATATTTCATTCATAATAGTACGATTTATTGGTGTGATATCTCTTTCGTGTTTTGTTTGTAAATTTCAGCGTACAAGAGTTCATGTCCTTCACTTCTCAGATTCTAGTGGAAAGAACAACAGCTGGCACTAGATCATCTGTGAGGGAGCAAGGTACATTTCACTATATAATCATTCACTCTTTTTTCAAATTAAATATGAAGCTGGATGATTGTTGAAACCAACATGATAAAAGGGTTAAGTCTGAAGCTTCTACTTACAAATGTTTGGAGAGAATTTTTAAGGGGCGTTGCAGTGACAAATTACGTGAGATAGAATAAATAAGACAAACAATTCGGTGACTTAATAAATGGCTGAACAACAAATTAACGCACGTTAAATATAGCATCGATAATTTACCTATTTAACTTTACTTGACGTCAAATAATTTCACCATGAAAAATTTGTCTGAATTTCATAGAATAATCAGAATAAGCAATAGGGCCCGAAGTAAATTGCCGACGCCAGCGGTCGAGTTGGTTCACGCTTGCCTCTTAATCCTAAGGTCCGTGGTTAATTTGCTCCCCTGTTGTGGTCGGTTGGAGCTTGTATGGATGGGAGAAATTTTTAAGTAGAGGTTTTTTTCGGATTAGTATTTAAACCGATCTCCCGTGTAGATCCCCTTACTCTCTGTACATTAAAAACCCCTCAAGAGGGGGTTGGAAGTCCTCCCTTGTGAGTAAAATTCCCATGTAGGTAATGGAGTCTTATTCGCTGGTGTTGGTGTTAAGCCCTCGTGTTCCTCCAAGCTAGGTGGTTTATTTTTGACGTTATCCGCCTGGCAATCGGGAGACCCAGGTTCGATTCCCAACCGGGTCGGCTACTCTGACTATGGTTTTTGCGGTTTATGTCAGGCAGTATAAACTCGGTGTAGTTCCTCTAAAAATAGGTAGCGACCGATCTTCTTCTTCCTTTTTTTGTTCTTTTACTTACTTCTACCAACCTCGTGTTGCAGAAATAAGACAACGTTAAAAACAACAAACAAACTTTTCTAAACTAATTTTAGGGAACTAAAATCCCCCTAATGGTGAACGTTATTTTTTAAGAAAATCAGCTCGATGGACCTAAGGCCATAATACAACTTTTTAAAAAATATAAAAAATGCAAAAAACAAATATTTGGGAAAATTCATCAATTTGGCTATTTTTCAGATTATTTATGCCACGTTTATGTTCGTGGGGATAATCTTGGTGGTGTCGTCATATCTGATAATGAATATCCTCACAGGGTGGCTCATACACTTCTTAACAAGGTAGGTTATGCTGTGTGAAGATGTTTTAATGCGTCATGGATTTAAAAATAGAAAATTAAAATGTGCATGCAAACACAGTATAATGCAAGATAAACTCGTAAGAATATTAGGCCGGCTTCACATTAGTAAGAATTCTTATGTACGTATAATGTACAGCTCGGCACACATCTTCTCGTTTCAAATTCAAAGACTTTGTTTCGTAAATATTTACGTCATACGCCGTGCGTCTGTATCACAACTTGTTAAATAGCATCCCGCCCCAACACGAAATCACAATTGCGTCCAGTTTAAAACTGTCTTGGGGCACGAATCTTTTTGATGTCGGTCACAAACCAGCAATGTATCGATCTTGTGCTGTTTTGCAAACTTTTATTTTGTTGTGTTAATATATGACAAACATGTCCACACTACAGTAAATGTATTAGAACTCTCAAAAATTTAAATTGAGTGTTGCATTCACCCAAAATTTTACTAATGTGGACCTGTCCTTAGACAAAACCTGTTTTATAGTTGTGTTGAATCCATAATTCATATCAAGTTAAGCAAAACATTTGCAAATCAGTGAGAATTAATTTAATCTTCTCTGGTATTTTAATAACCTATTAATTCTTTTACATCTGAGGTACTGGATGACTTCACAGCTAAAGTTCCTCGAGCTATGTGGGGCACCAGTGGTGCAGAAGGGTAAATAAAGCTTCTTGAAATCTTCATACTGGCTGTTTTGTTTTTTTAGTAAACTTTAATTGTTAATGTATTCTATTTTTTATCTTATAGATCAATAGCATTTAACGAACTTCATGATTATCTCGTCAAATACCAGGTAATTTCTACCATTTGCCCTCACCAGAATAAAACTTCAAGCTTTACATTTAACAAATCCGGTTTCATGTCATTGCTTGCATATTCTTTTTTGGATTACTGGGTGTTAAAATGCATGTCATATATGTTGAAACCTCAAGTAATTTTAACTTATGATAACCATTATTTGTGATTATTGTTAATAACTTTGTTCGTGCCATGCGCAATTGGGTGGCATTAATATGTAAAATCAGTTTATTAATATATTGAAAATTGTATTTGAATACCGTGTAGGCTATATATATTTATTCCTTTATATTTTTTAGAATCCACATCAAGCTGATGCCATGACAAAAATCCAAGCAGATTTAGATGAAACTAAGATTATTCTGGTAAGTCCATTTCTAAATTAATTACAGTGAAACCTCGCATAACGAGCATAATTCGTTCTGGAGTCTTACTCGTAATGCGAAACACTCGTTAAGCGAAACACAGGCTGATGTACCAATGGCATGAGAAGTTCCATCGCACAATTCGGGATTCCCCTATCCACGTCACTCGTTGTGCGAAACGTCGCTCGTTAACAGAGTCATTTTTTTACCAATTCATATTGCTCGTTATGCGAATCACTCGTTATGCGAGGTGCTCGTTAAGCGAGGTTCCACTGTATAAAATTGTTCTGTTCAAATCTAGTTTATTAAAGTGACCTTATGAAGCTCAGCTCATCTCGTCACTAGGGATAATGATTGGGGGACTAGTGGTCTTCATGTGGGGTAGTGGTTGGTGGTTATTGGTGTTTCAATCTAATTTTGTGTTATATTCTATAGCATAACACAATAGAAGCAGTATTAGAAAGAGGAGAAAAACTAGACGATTTAGTTGCAAAATCTGAGGATCTTAGCGCTCAATCAAAAGCGTTCTACAAAACGGTAAGTTTGTCTTAGTATTACCTTCGGTGTTGAATATACTTGAAAATATTCAACAAAGTCTTGTGACTAAATTAGAATTAAAGGCAATGTGTTCCGCAGTGTTACAGGTATCCAAAATGTTAAGCAAAACACAATAGAACCCGCTTTAAAGTTTTAATTTTTAGAAGTTGAATTTTTGCGGTCCCAAAGTAAATCCTGTAGGATTAATGTAAAGTTTTCCCTTGTATAAGGTTTTTTCACTTTAAATGTTTTCCTGTATGAGAAGTCGAATTTCATGGTCCCAAATGTCAATTATGATGTAATTTTACCCACTTATTAGGTTTTTTAATCGCAATCCATGAATCGATCTACAGATATATCCCCTTCAGTCACCTTGGACACATTTGAGTCACTCATGTTTTGTGCTGTCATTGACAATAATGTCATATTAAGATTATTACTACATTTTGGAAACATCTGGACACATATTCTAAATGGATACGTGGCACCATTTTCTGATTAGATGCGTCAACTTTTGAGTATTTTTATTTTCAAGATGCTTACTTTTATGTTTTTACAGCAAGGGTCGTACGTAAATGCTTTACGCGAAATGCGTTAAATGCTGCAATTTCAATGTTTTTCTTTGTTTAACAGGACAAAAATAATATTTTAATTTATTTCCTAAAAAAATAACAATAAAATCATCTAAATTCCAAAAAAATTGAATAATAAAGATGAATTTTCCTCAATTTTTTTATCACAGCAGACACAAATGTTTCCAATATGTAATTATTGATCGGGTATAAAATTAAAAAAAAAAAAAATTCAGCACTATCAGGGACATGTATATACTTCCAATTCTAAAGTTTCGAATTATTTCACCCATTATTAAAAAGCGTGACTGAAGAGGATATGACGATATAACTGAAAATGGCTAAGAATTCACTAAAAAATCGATTGTCACAAAGATATGAAAGCAGACGCTTTATTACTAAAAGAAGTGGAAGCAAATCCCACCTTCCACCTGAGTGGAAGTTGTGAAACAATTGAATATATGCTTAACTTTAGGTGATAGTACTAATGAGTAATGGAGTATTCAAACAAAAGCACAACGTATAAATTGATATTCGTGGAAGGTTGTTTGGGCAGGTTTCAGCTCATATGAGCCTTTGTCCTTGTGTACATTTATCCTAGAACTCAAAATAGTACAAATACCAAGAGATACTCAATGTAATGTTAAAAGAAAACCTTCATAACAATAATTAGGTATTATTTCCATATATTTAATAATGTATCAGTGATGACAGTACCTACTCCTTTTACTAAACTTTCGATCCGTTTAATAAGTTTTCCCCACTTAAGAAATTTGAAAACCTGTACCTTGAAAAACGTATTAACAGGGATACACTGTATAGTAAAATATTATAGCAACATATGATAAAGTATCATCGACCTACGCTTGCTCGAAATCTGGCTTGCAGTAACATTTCATGTTGTCTGCCAACTCCAGGTGTGAGTGGGAAAGAAATACATTGGATTACTGTTGTTAATTTCAGTGCCGTGTTTCCCCAAATAGTGGCAAAATAATAAAAATAACATGTATAACTGAAATATAAAGGTTGAATGAATCAATTCAAAATAGATTATAGAACTCATCTAAACCAAGTAAGAGTTTTTTTTAGTAAGCTGGATTTTTGCGGTTTTGCTTCTCCATAAATTATTGATTTAAAACTCTAGAAAGAAATGTCAAAATCACTGGCTAAATATTATATAAATTAACACAAAAAAGCAATATGATATCAATTTAGGTCATGTTATTTTATGGTTATTTTATGTGTATTTTAGTTATAAAAATCAACGCCCAAAACTCGCATTATAGGGAAAGTCCACCATATTTCATTTTTTTGAAGTTGACTTTTTTCCAAAAGTTCATAAGACATTTAGATCTGTTTTCTTAATGGAATTTTCTAATCTAAAAAAAACTACAAGACATATTTATGAATATGTCATTAAAATAACGAACTTTTTTTTGCAAAGAAAAGTACTATGACATTAACTTTGCTGTTCCTAATTTACTGATGTTGTGCGTTTTCAGGCAAAGAAGACGAATTCGTGTTGTAAAATGGGCTGACATACCAAATCTGTGTTTGACTTGGTAATTTTGGAAATCACCTCACTTTTGATGGCAAAATCGTCTGGTTGTTCTCTCTCGTTGTATTTCTCCTGGTGTTCATTGATAATCTGTTTTGTTCACGTCAAATGTAAGGATTTTAACAAAAGTCCTTTTGAGAAGGAGAGGAGAGAAAACGACACCCATTTACAGTAAACCTTAATATCACTTGTGCAAAGAAACGTTTGATCCATTGGTACCAGAATGGGTCAATCCTGACGAAATAACAGCACGTGACAGTTGGCAGCGGCAAAGGGTTTCTGACATATTGTACTTTTAGGGGGGGATAAAAGCCATTTCAATTTTAAAATCGTTGGGACGTTGAATGGAAGATTGTTACGGATCTTTAAAGAATAAAAAAAGCAAGCCAAATTATCTCCCCAGATAGGATTTAGTTAAAGCACTAATACATTCATTCTAACATTTGCCCCATTTTCTAAAAATAATGTAATGCATTTTCCTTGATCTATGCAATGTTTCCACGGCCCAAGTATTCTTCAAGGCTGACTTTTTCTTTGTAAAAATATAATTTCATTAAATGCTGAAATAACAATCATATGACTCCCACTTCCAGTAAACTTAAAATTATATCAGCTAATGCAGTGGATACGTATTTGTTCCAGTGGTTTGGTACATGCAAGTACAGTGGAACCTCGCATAACGAGCATAATTGGTTCCGGAGTCTTGCTCGTTATGCGAAACAATTTTTACCATA
>JAUJYV010002977.1:0-11126 GCA_033995625.1 Ophyiulus pilosus | reverse complement strand
GACTGAAGTAGCAATGGCACGAAAAGTTCCATCGCACAATTCGGGGATTCCCCTATCCACGTCACTCGTTATGTGAAACAAACGCTCGTTAAGCGAGTCATTTTTAAAAAATTTATATTGCTCGTTATGCGAATCACTTGTTATGCGAGGTGCTCGTTAAGCAAGGTTCCACTGTACTTCACTTTTTTGTAAGGGAGCAGATCGTGTATTGTTTGCCATGGTAAGTCCGTTTGTATAAATTTGTTAAAAAAAACATGCAAGATTATTTATTTAATTGTCCAGCAATTCGAAAATGTATGGTGTGCTGTAAAATCTGATTATTCTTTAAATTATAATTCTAGTTTACGTTTGAACGGTCCTGGAAGTCTGCAGCCTTGATAAAACAAGAAACGTCTGACATAAGGTATGTATAGTTTAAATGTGTATGTGGTTGTTTTGATTCAGTTTTTTTCTATTATTCAAAATCATATTATTGGTACGTTTTTGTGCATTGCAACGTATTCAGGATTTCAAAATTAAAATTATTTTATACTTAATTCACTTTTCGATTAGACATAGGATTTGAAATGTCAAAGTTTATTTAAAAGTACGTTTAAAAATAGGGAGTTTGAGCTAGCCAACGTTAACGTAATGATAACAAAAAGCTCAGGCGGCCCACTGTGTAGTCCTTGACATTCTGGGCCACCAGCGCTGCCGTTTCGTTAACGCGTTGGATGGCTAAAACTCTAGCTCTAATATCTCATTTTGCCTTCTTATAAAAGCCAGTTGCCAATTCAGATATGGGTTCTTCATTATATTACAAATACTTTAGATGGAAACACTGTTTTAGTAAGCGAATTTTTCAACTTGCCATTTTGTCATAATTGAGTTTGCATTACTTCTTCCTTGTAGAAACAACGATTCCGTGCAAAGGCCGTTGCTCAAAAGCTTGCAAAACATTTTGTCTTCGTGCGATGAGATTCTCTGCCTGACCAAGTCATGTGCCAACATTGATTTTCTGGACCAAAGGTTTTAATGGACGTAAAGTCACTTTCAGACAATATCATTGATGCACTTAAAGGTATTAACTGGCGAAAGATTAAGCAGGAAGATGCAGACTATCCATGCTTGATGCAGCACAAGATCGCCTCATGTTTACAAATCATCAATGCAGGCAGTGGTAAGAATTTTGTTATACAATAGCGTAAGTTAAAATATGAATACCTTAGATAGGGTGACTTTTTTTGACAGTCTGTGGCAACACCTAGCCATTGAAGTGGTTATTAATTCAGGAAACTTACCTGGAAAGAGAAAAAAGGATAGTTTAATACAGAGAACGGTAACAGTGTGATAATATTAAAACTATATTATATGTTTGGTTAGGCTTATGCTTAATCTATTTTGGGGACATTGGGGAACTAACGGGGAAGTTTAGCGTCCTCTCCTACCTCAGGTAAATAAAAACCCATTTCAACCGTTACAGTTTTGTTATAAGTAAACATTTACTTACTCCACCCTATGTAGCACTGGAGCCTACCATATTGCTTAAATTCAAATGTAAATTACGTAACCAATTTCTAATTGGTTACCTGGGGTTGACTCCAGGGCTATATAAGGGGGACATTGTTGCTACTGAAGTTAGTTAGCACCTTCTCTAACTCGCATCAAGTTGGAGCGAACTCCATCTTGAAATTCTCACCTAAGCTAGCGCAATCCTAGTTTATATTTTGTATGTTATAATTGAACTTGATTTTGTTCGTTGTGAATTAGACAAGGAAATTTGAATAAATAATCTTTGTACATTTAAATTACCATCCGAGTCACTTGTTGTTACTAATCTAAACTAAATCAACAGGGGAACATTATTCCCGGGTTTCAGTGGTTATGTGTAAAGGCCTAATCTCGCAAGTTAGCCTTTACGAGAATCCTGTCTAGGAATCCTTGCTGCTGGGATCCTGAAGTGTGCACGTATAATATTGCTGAGAAGAGTAACTAAAAGAAACCACTATCCAGAATGCCATATAATCCATCGAAATCGGTGTAGTGAAAACTAAAGATCATAAACTCAACCGCGACGGTTTCTGAGCTATGGAAAAGTGTAGACGCTCTGAGCGTCTATGGGTGAAAGCGCATGACGCTCTTCCTAAAGACGCACCTGGGACGGCTGCGGCGGTTCTGTTCCCTACCGCCACACCGATCTCTCATAATGGGTCTGAAGAGGGAAACTATGAGTCGAGCCCTCTAGTAACACTGTATGCCGCATAACTGGCGCCCAACGTTTAATGGGTGAAACACCTAACACCCAAAGTACCAGAGTTATAACACCTGTCATTAACGCAGAAGCAGAGGACCAAAGGGTTCGAAGCGCCATTGCTGAAGCCCAGGAACTAAATGGGGAATGCTACTGATACTTTACAACATAGGGGCAACCTCAACACTGCCCTGGGTGGCCTGGAGATGGTACCCTGTGCCCATGGTGAGATGGGCTTTGTAAATAATGAAGGTGTAGAAGTAGATTGCAATACTGCCACCCAACGTCAGGTGAGCAGTATTTCAGTCGCCCAAAGGGTCGACTTATGTAACACCCAAAGGGGTGGGGCGTTAAATCCCCAAACGGAGGTGGGGATCGTGCAAGACCCCCACCTTCATGCACGTGCGGGTTCTGACACCCAACGTAGCATAGGGATCACGTTTGAATCCCATACAGGCCCCAGGTGCTGCACTGGATGACGGTGAAGCCATGGTAAATGCGCTTACGCATGATACCGAACTTCTCGTACAGCGTCGTTTAATTAACATGGGGGAACCGGAAACCTCGGGTGGCCCACCGCCAATGGGAGCTTTTATGGTGAGCCCAGGGTCAGCCCGAACTCATTCGGTCAGCAACCCTATGGGGGTTCTGAGGACGGAAGACAGCTATTCTCGTCCTAGTACAGCTCCTAGGAATAGGACTGATACTACTGCCATCCCAAGGGAACTAATAGCATTTGCTGAGTCAAACCCAAGGTTATACCAACATATGGTTTCCTTATATAATAACCATTCATTAGAGGTGGTAAATTCCGCAACGGCGGATTCACAATCAGCAATTAATAGTCACGTAACCAGGTTGCAACTTGACTTGAATCAGTCGCAGCACTTACGTAGACAGCAGGAGTTGGAGAGCGCTCGTCTCATGCCACAACGGGGTGTACCAAACAGACCTGTTAAATCCACTGGACCAAGTCTGCCAGCAAACGCTACAGGTTGGACGAGTGGGGGTGAATACGTCAGTATTACCCAGAATTCCTGGCTCACCTGTAGCAGGTAGCAGTACAGGAATGCAGCGCCATGCTGCAATATGGATGCAGGACCCGGTGATGTGTTTCTCTCCTCGGCCAGGAGAAATTATTCGTCCCAGGGACATGCAATCTGGCTTCGTTCCGACCAGATGCCCTGCGCCAAATCGACAGACAACAAATGGACAGACAACCACCCCTGGAAATAGCATACCAGGCATTACATAATGACATCTCATTAAAGTTTCATCTTACCCAAATAAGGAATTAGGATGATTTTAAGAAGATGATTGAATATCATGAGGCAGTACATCTGTCTAATGGGGTATGGAACCTGAAAACTACCTCTACAGGGACCACTGTTGGTCAACCTATGAGGAATTCACCAGCACAGGTGTATAACAAACCTCATTATATGCAAAAAGATACAATACCCATATGGGATATGTGGGCAAAAGCCCTACCAATACGTACACGGGAAAACCCGGTTTTAAATCCTCTTTTCACCACGGAGGTTACAAAAACAACTCCTTTAAATTAGGGACATAGAAAAGTATGGAAAATACAAAACCTGGTGGAAAACTGAAGGAGACGAAAAAAATGGGGTGCCCTGTTTGTGGCACGCCCAATGTTGACATTCACACGTGCCCCAAGAAATGTGCGGGAAAAGTCAACAAAAATAACATGCTAAAATGTTGGACCATGGGAAATAATTTGGATGAAACCGCCATCCAAAGACATGCACATGATACCCAATTATTAAATGTCAAAACCAGAATTATGGACCATGATGTTTCTGCATTCCTGGACTCGGGAGCCACCTCGTCCATGGGTTTGTTGCCCAATATACAATCTTCTGAGAAGGTTAGATCTACCTCTCATAAAAACACACAGAATGATCCAACTGTCAGATCATACCCCAGTTCACCAAGAGGTGTACTTACGGAAAGTTCTAATTCAACTAATAGATCGATTATACCAATTAGAATTGACGTTAGTTCCTGAATTTAAAGGATCTACAATCATACTTGGGATGGATTTTCTTGGACCAAGCAAAAATTGTGATCAACCTTTGAAACAGAGTAAATGGAAGAGGATCTCATAAATAACATTACAGTATTTACCAATGATGGACCTTTGGAAAACAACTCCTAGAGGGTTACTAGAAGATGTTTGCCATGTCACCATGAAATCCATTACAACCAGAATGAATGAATGTTCTAATCTAACAAAAGAAGAGAGAAAACAGGTTGATGACCTGCTCACACAGCACTTAGAAATGTTTCAAGAACCTAGGGGACCTGCCTTGGTAGAACCTCAGAAAATTGAAAATGCCAAACCAGTGGCGATCAGACTTTACAATAGCTCACCACAAAAAAGGGCGATTCTGATTGATAAGGTGGAACAATTGGTGGATAAAGGATATCTTAAACCGATAAAATCTGAATGGTCTGCTCCATCCTTGCTGATAGCAAAACCAGACTAACACGGAATTTCCTATGGTGACGGATTTTCGTGCCTTGAACAAAGTGACCATTCCTGATACATATCCTTTATCAAGGATAGATGACTTAATTGCATCAGTCACAGGAAAAAAATACATGACCTCACTGGACTTGACTAACTTCTATTGGCAGATACCGATAATGGAGGACTCGCAGAAGTTCTTCACAACCGTAACTCCATTGGGTACATTCTGTTATACAAGGATGCCCATGAGGGCCAGAAATTCAGCTGCCCACTGTCAGCGAGTGGTTGGTGCGCTTTTAAGACTTCTTCCAGAAGTTACTGTGGTGGTGTATCAGGACGACTTGCTAATTGCAAGTGACATGTTTGAACAACATGTGGATGATGTCAGAAAGGTTATCGAAAGTATAAAAGACCACAATTTTGGTCTAAAGAGGGTTAAATGTCACTTCTTTGTTGATTGTGTTAAGTTTTTAGGGCATTACATCTATCCTAGAGGTGTAAGTCCGAATGACGAAAAGGTGGTGGCCATTTTGGACCTACCATACCCTCAAAACATCAGACAGTTACGATCTTTCTTAGCGTCCTGTAAGTGGTTTGGGAAATTCATCCCAAACCTGTCATCCATAGCTACACCATTACATGCCTTGCTAAAAAAGATGCAAAATATACTATGACTGACCAGTGCAAAGAGGTGGTGGATAAGCTGAAACAATTTCTGAGCACTGCTCCGGTATTGGCACAGCCGGACTTTCAAAAAAGTTTTCATTTATACACGGATGCTAGTCAAGAAGCCATGGGGGCTGTTTTGGGTCAGGGAGATCGAGACAATTTTAGGGTGCGTCAAATGCGTCAAAATCATTCATGCCTACGCAACAAAATTATTCCACTACTGAGAGAGAAGCTTTGGCAGTCCTATGGGCCGTAAAAAGGTGTAGGAGTTATGTCGATGGTCTTCAATTTGTTGTCCACACGGACCATGCTCCGCTGAGAGCAATTTTAGCGACCAAAGAACCTAAAGGTCGTGTTGCAAGATGGATCATGGGCATGCAACAGTATGTTTTCGAAATAAAATACATTCCAGGCAATCTAAATGTCCTGGCAGACATGTTGTCAAGATCATCTGATAAGATTGAACCTGTAGTGCTCATTGATCTCTTCTTGGAGGATGAACAACCTATAACATCACCTGAATTTCGCCGAATGCAACTTGCAGACGCTGAAATTAATAAAATAATCACAGCCCGAGAAGCTGTCGATGATACCTTGGACATGGACAGAAAGACGTTCATAGACCGGGGCTATACCATTAATGCAGGAGTCCTGTACAGACAGTTGTCCAAGGTAACAACGGAGGATCCTAAACTGGTGGTACCTTAATCATTGCAAAAACGGGTCATAGAATGGAATCATGATCTACCAGAATCTGGACATCCTGGCATACTAGCAACTTTGGCTAATATTACAAGAATATATTATTGGCCTGGAATGAGAAAGGCAGTAATGGAACACATTGGTGCATGTTCTCATTGCGCCAAATATAAACCTGTCAATAGGCCAGATCTAACGCCTATTTCCAAGCCACCGATACCACCACGGTTCGAGACACTGGCCATCGAACTGGTGGGACCATTACCGCTCACTGACCAAGGCAATGTCTATATCTTTTCGGTATCTGATGTTACAACTGGATATGTGGAATTGTTTCCATTAGCAGACTCAAAGGCTACCACAATTGCAGCTACATTGGTTGAAGAAGTTTGCCTACGTTACGGCACCCCGAAATTGGTACACTGTGATAATGGTCCCCAATTCATATCTCAAGTGATGCATATCACGTCCAAATTGATGGGGTTCCAAATACAATTCGTGGCTAAATACCATCCACAAGCTAATCCAGTTGAGCGACGCTACCGTGAGCTTAAGACAAGGCTGGCCATAGCTGTTGGACAGTGGCACAAAACTTGGGATAAACATCTTAAGGCGGTGCAATGGTCTTTAAATACGGTGATTAATGCAAATGCAGGCTATTCACCTTTCTATATGACATTTGGCAGAGCGCCCAGATCACCAAAAGATAACATTTTGGCTTTCAACAATAACTGTGCCGATAGGATGTTTGTAAGACATTCTTTTACCGATTTTCTCCATGAAATGGCTGTCCGTTTACAAGAAGCAAAGGACAAACTTGAAAGGGCACAAGACACGCGTCGATCAAAGCATAATGCAAATACGCAAATGCCTGATTTCAATATTGGTGACAAGGTTCTCCTACAAAATAGAACTTTGAGTTGTGCTGCAAGAGGCATAACTGCTAAATTGGACACAAAAATAACAGGTATCTTTGTCATTACAGATATTAAAGGCCCAACATCATTTGAGGTCACAGACGTAGAATACAGCTCTTACAGGGGAGTTCATAATGCCAAAGATCTCACACATTGGGAGCGCCAATCTATGAAGATGTCATGAGACCACGATTTTATAATAATGGTCAGACAGAGTGTGATGAAGATCTACTCAAAGAGTATATTGGGTTCGATAGACTTTCTAAATGCCCTGTACAGTTAAACTTTAAGACCTGTCACAGGCTATGACGACCTGTATGAACAAATTTGGTTCTTCCATTGTTCTCACATTTTGGGAATTTATCAGGGAATATGTAAATCAACACTAAAGGACAATCAGGAAATGGAGACAGGGGCCCCTAAGCGAAAAAGGGGGCACCCCAAGAAACAACCTGTTGTTGAAAAGTCAGAAACAGCATCAATGTCTAAACTTGAAGATTTGGAAGCGGATGCTGCTAAAACTCTAAGTGACTTACTAACAACTGTAAGTCTACAGGACCATATAATACCGAAAGCAAAAAAACGCAAACCTGATCCACAGGTAAACTTGGATGACAAACCAACCGTCACCAAAAGAGGACGTGTGGTCAAACATCCACAAAGATATGAAATGATGGTCATGCATGACCTGTCACAGGCTATGACGACCTGTATGAACAAATTTGGTTCTTCCATTGTTCTCACATTTTGGGAATTTATCAGGGAATATGTACATCAACAATTACCTGAATGCGATGACCAAAGAGTGACTAATTATGTATGCACATTTGCTACAATTATTCACTTTGAAGAACTGAATTCACGTCTCAACTTTCAGTACCCTGACCAGAACAATGCGTTACTAACGCTCTTTTACAAGGTGGGTAAAGCTGCACGTGCTTTAATTCAAAAAGGCGGGAAACGAGAAATGGCGCCAATCTATGAAGATGTCATGAGACCACGATTTTATAATAATGGTCAGACAGAGTGTGATGAAAAACTACTCACAGAGTATATTGGGTTCGATAGACTTTCTAAACGCCCTGTACAGTTAAACTTTATTGCGTGGGATTTGGATATAGGAAGGGTGCAGGACCATAAACCCCTGAGGCCGGTACGATATGTAACGGTAATTCCCAATTGGGAAATTTTAATACCGATCATGTCAGCCCAAGGGGACAATCTCAGCCAATCAGAGAATAGTAAATATTGGCAAGAAATTATAAATAAAGATCAGGAAGGGTAAAAATTTGAGTCCTCACTCCAACCGAGGCTCATTAGTCAACTTTCTTTGGACCATGAAGGAACACTCCCACACTGGCCAAATTGTACGACTGATTTCTTGAAACCTGTGCCGTGCCTAGTAATACCTAAGTCCACGGATATGGATGACCTGAGTCGAACTCTTCCTCCAATTTCACCTGCTGTAAGGGATTTACAGAAGTTTAGGGCAGAATATTGCCAACATAGAGCCAAAGTTCGTGAAATCCCGACCTTAGAAAATGATGGTGTGCCAGTAGACCACACCAGGCAAGCTATTTTGAACATTCAAATGCAGCATCCAGGATGGACGCTTTCGCCTAACCCGGAGCGTAATTTACCATTCAACCCTGAGGTTGACATACCCTGGGAGTCGCCGGCGCGGCTCATACCTGAACTAAATGCAATAGTGGATCAGTCCAGGAAAACTTGGCTGGCTGCTAATAAGGCGCTGCAACGTTGTGCAGTCACAGCAGGTGGCATAACACGTACAATACATAGTACTAAGATCATACAGGCAGTGCAAAGCTCGACCACGGACATGGTATACTTTAGCAAGTTACACATGCATGCCGAGAGCCAAAACCAACTGCTACGTGAAAACCTCAGGATGAGGGAAGTAGAGTTGCGTAAGATGTGTGCACTCTACAAAGATCTGGATAAACAGCACTCCAGAATGCTGTCATGGTTCTCAAAACCGCTCACACCTGCAGAACAACTAGAACATTGTCGGGTGGAGGACGAAAAACGGGCTAAACAGCGACATATGCAACCTGCGGCAACTATCAGCCGTCAGGCCGCGGCGGTTTCGGAACGAAGCACCGCAGCGATCTCGGTGGACAACATCGCCCGATCGTTAGATAGCTTACCGTGCCCACCACCAGTGTCTCGAGTGGAGTCTGCAGATATTGTGATACTTACTCCGTCGAGTGCTATCGGCCTGGAAACGAGAGTAAAAAGGACGTCTGTGCCTTCCACACCATGTAACGACCAAATGGACTTAGGTCCCAGAGACATTCTACCTCAGCAGAATACACCATTTCTGCCTATATCGGTGGGTTGACCGCGAACGGTCAGCACCGAAACCATCTACATCCATGATGAGGAACCAGATTGGTTATCCGCCCGGATCGAGCGTGATGAGCGTCAGCGTGGATTGTCACCAAGGGCGCAAGCATCTGCTGCTCCGGAGAGATACCAACCGACCATCCAACTCTGTATGGAGACGGAACCCAGCGACCTGAGTTTCGAGGAACCGCGGCGGGAGGATTCAGGATCCTTACCATCGCTGATTGAGGACCCGGAGTGGCTCCTAAAAAGAATTGAACAGGCTGATGTTCCTGCGACCAGGACGCCTGCGAAAACACCTAGTCCTATCAAGCCCAAAGAACCAACTCCACCGGTTCTAAGGAAGGTGGCTCATATGAGGACGGCTTCAAAACCACCCTCTACCAGACCGCAGCGGAAACGCTCTCGGGACCGCTCAACTGATGTCCTGTCGATTAATGCCACTCCTCGGAGTTGTGCAACAAGTCCTCACTATCAGTGCCATCACCATGCAAGAGACTGAAATCAGTGGTGGTCACAACCACGCAAACCAGGCATAAAACCGCTGCGGCCAAAACTGCCAAAACCACCAGACCAATACCAAGTATGAAGGGGGCGAAAGCATCTCCTCCGAAAATAGTGTCTGAATCCACACCTGCACAGTCCACTAGTGCGGGGTCTAAGCCAAAACCTGGACCAAAGAAGGTAGCTAAGCTACCACAACTCCAATGGAAAGTGTACAGTGAAAGGCTTAATAAAGACTTACCGATTGTACAGAAGCTAGTGCACCCAAGCAAGGCACAAAAAGCGGATCCAGAGAAGCTTAAAGCCTATTGGGAGTCCTTTAACGAACTGCAGACCGTATCATTAGACCGTCTCTATGCCTTGCCACGACCTCGGGACAGCGATTACTATGCTTGGTCTGTACTAAGGAAGTTCTCTCGCCCTGGACAGCAAAAGGAGACCTGCTACTGGTGCGCTAGCAAATCGAAGAAACTACGATCTTGTTTCCATTGGGATGGAGCTTACCCCATACCGCCCAACAGGAGGAAAACAGCCACGCTGCAGAATCCATCCTGCAAGCTGGACGGTGAAGTGGAGGACGTCATGGCATTGATGATACGACGTTACCAGGAGCCGCCATCCGAAAGAGGGGAGTAAAAGCCGCTGCGACAACAAGGTCAAGAGGGACAACGTGATCAACTCAAGCAAAAGAAATATGTGGCGTTGTTCCATATATTTTTGATCCTAGTGTTTCTCATAGCTTCTAGCTAAAGATAATTTCCGTATGTTATGGCGGAAATTCGAAAAATTTTCTATCACTTTTCGGTATTTTTATAAGGTTAGGGTTTAACGGTAATTGCTTGTTTCTTGCTTATCGGAGTATGACTTTGTCACCCGACATACTTAAATGATGTACTGCATTTATTGAACTTTATTGAAACATAATATTTTGTTAGTGTTGAATGCATGAACTTACTTTACTTTATGTCTAGATGTGCCCCATCCTTGAAATAGTTTCATTATATTAGCCTATTTGGGGGGGGGGGGTTGTGGCAACACCTAGCCATTTAAGTGGTTATTAATTCAGGAAACTTACCTGGAAAGAGAAAAAAGGATAGTTTAATACAGAGAACGGTAACACTATGTGATAATATTAAAACTATATTATATGTTTGGTTAGGCTTATGCTTAATCTATTTTGGGGACATTGGGGGAACTAACGGGGAAGTTAGCGTCCTCTCCTACCTCAGGTAAATAAACCCCC
>JAUJYV010002976.1:0-11126 GCA_033995625.1 Ophyiulus pilosus | reverse complement strand
TTCGCTTAACGAGTGTTTCGCATAACGAGCGAGACTCCGGAACCAATTATGCTCGTTATGCGAGGTTCCACTGTACAGTGAGCCACGTGACGGAACAAAAATGGTGACTGCGGGGTTTTACCCTGTTTGCACCAACGCCTGATAGTGATTGTGCATGGCGTGGTTAAGGGGTCCCTCTTTTAATAGCCTTCCGAGTCCTAAATAATAATAAAAAAAAACTAAATATTTGCGTAAAGATAACGTAATTCGGCGCTAGAGGTGACATAAATCAATCGCTCCAGATTGTGTTTCTCTTAAAAAACAAATTTCCAGTATTTTGGCAAACAAACCCTTGGATGATGTATGCGGTCACTTACGAATCTGGGTGATAAATCTACACTGGCGGCCTAAATAAAACTATTTATAGATAGGTTTGATACTCATAGGGGGCGCCCCGTCACTCACCGCCTTTACACGAAGCGCCGGGAGTTTACTTCCTGTCGATTTTGATACTAACTCGCACAGATGGCGCTCGAAGTGCTCTATGAGTTTATACTTCATCATGTGTTTTTGTGATGTGGTTCCTATCATACATGTTGTTTCTCATTCTATGATGACTATTAAAAAAAAATGCAGTCTTTTGATAATCTTAATGGTAATGAATAATTATAGTTGCAAGTTTTTTAAACAAAAAAATTAAATGGTATTAAGAAAGAAAGTTTTCCAGGAACTTGTCCTGATTCTACAATTTGGAAGTTATGAAATGCAATGACGCCATGAGTCATCGTAGTTCATCGCTGAAAGATATTTACAACATCGGTGGGGGGAGGGGGAAACTTTGCTCTTCTATATTCAAAGTTCATAATTTACAAAGAAAAAAAATCAAAATGCTAACCCCGTGACTAGAAATTCAACTTAAAATTTGTAAAATAATAAAAAAATGGCTGCCTGTAAGTCAGTGTTTTTAGGTTACACGCTTGACATTAAGATCTATTTTTACATCCCATTTTCTGAAATCAGCACAAAGTTTGGATGCAAAGTATTTACGTTCTTCTAGGTGACGTTAGAAAACTACAAACACACGCATTAAATCAATAGATTTTTGCAAACCTGATTTAATTGCCAGGCATGACGCTATCCATCATGGACGAGGATGAAGGTACAACACGAGAGAACGGGTTGTAAACGAACCAACGCTATATAAATTCAAATCACCATCCCCTAATATGAAATGGTGGGCTTTCGTTGCTAGTTTCCATCGATTTCCCGTGTTAATTAAACGGCGTTTTCCTAATATCTCTCCATTTGGCTGCCCCTTGGTTCGACCCTCGCAACCCTAGCTTTAAACAGTCGACTGATTTTTGAACAAGTCCAACCAGAAGTGGACAACAGAATGACATCCCCTCCCTTCCCATTCCGTGTTCCGTAGTCGATATTCTTTGTTACAAACACGAAAAACGCGGAATAAATTTCATTTCATTCAATTTTACACCAGCGCATAAGCCTAAAAATGACGGCCATGGATTCTCCCTGGCTACAGGCCATTCACCCGTCACATCCTGCCCCTTTTTTTTCATGTACAAATTCGTCCCTACCTTCTTTCCTCCTCCACTTTTATCCACGAACCCTCCAAGCACGTAATAACAGGGTGTATATATATATATATATATATATATATATATATATATATATATATATATATATATATATACATATATAACGACGAAATTCGTATATTAATCGATGTTTTAGATTCCAATTTTTGGTTAGCTCCATTACAACATCGCTGCAAACATTAAACGGAACGGATACGTTGGATAATAATAATATCTCACAACGTGCCAATTTTTGAACTACGTAATTTGAAGTTTTACTTGTATACAACAAACCAGGAATAAATTATAAGAAACTTGGAGGAAAGAGGCTTAATTAAGAAGACTTAATAAAATATATTTAACCAAAATGGCGCTTATAGAACGGATATATTAAAAAAAGAACACCTAGGAATGCTCGTGCAGAGTGCACGTGAGCACGAGCAGATGTTCCATTATTCACTATGTGGAATATCTGCTCGTGCTCACGTGACTAGTTCCACGACGTTCTAATTCTCATGTTCGAGAATCGCTTTTGTGTACACGAAGGGAAATTTGAAAATTATCCGTTTGAAAGTGCTGAGCTTACTCGTTCGATTGATTAATCATGCTTTAGTAACTTAAAACTATCGTATTTGCACGAAGAGGCCTATAGAGAAGGAACGATAGCTGAACAATGCACGAGCACAGAAATAATCCCTTTTAAAGGGGCGATGTTTACAGTAACCCTCTTCAAAATGGAGTATGTTATTGTGACGCGATAAGGGGAATATAATCAAAGGCGTCCTCATTTCTCATACTGTAACCATTTCAGTCGAGTGGACTTCAGTTTTCGGCTTATCTAACTCGAGCTTTAAAGGGCCAATAAGCACGATCAAACATCGATTTCACAACACGGTTGGTTTTAGTATTATTATTATTATTGTTATTATTGCATTTTTCACAAATATCGTGCGTGCTACGTAATTTTGAAGTCGAAACAACAATGCAAAAATATGCCTCTTGCGAAAGCGAAATCTAACAAAAATGTTCCGTATTTGAATTTAAGGTTGCGCATTACAGATCGATGTCCTAATATTCTCTAATATTGCAAAAACAATGATCGCCATGCGCAATTCTAACGAAGACCACGGAACTGACTCCGATCTGACAGCCATTTTTTTTTCTCCTTCCTTTAATATTTAGTAAATCGTAAAATATTACTGCACGACAAAGGAATTTTAAACATCGTCCTTTATCAGATTACGAAAGGCAAGAAAGATGCATGGCGTTGGAAAACAGTCACATCGTGAAATCCGACAAGGAACAACAACAGAAACATCCCTCCTCCCCTCCCCGATTCTTTCCCCGCTTCCCCCCAATACAGCCACCGTCACGCTTCCCCGCATTACATCTCACTACAGACTTCGAGGTTCCCTCGACATGTTTTTTGACCCCTACCTGAAATCCATGATTCTCCATTCATGAAGGACCCAGAGCAACCAAGTGTGCGGGGACAGATGCGAGTTGTAATTGTGCGGAGGATGATGAGGAGGAGCGGCGGAGTGATGATGATGATGGTGGTGGTGGTGGTGATGATGGTGAAGGTGATTCCTCTGCTGCCTACAGAAGCAGGAAGGTGCCCAGGGCGGCTGAGATCCCGTGTTGCTGGCGTTGGAGGGCCATGGTACCAAAACGGCGGCGCAGGAAGACGGTTTCATGGCGGAGGAGGTCGTCACACGCGATCATCAAGACCCCAAAAATAAACTACTGCCCCCCCACGGCCATTCACACCGATACACCATCATCCACGCAGCCCCACACGCGTTCTGTATGCTCCTCAGCACCCTTCTCCTCCAGCTCCGTTTTCCCTACACTGCACCCTTCTCCCCCCCTGCATGCCTGATAGGCGGCGCTGCCTTTTCACTGGCTGACTCTCCCGGCAACCACCAATGGCAGCCCATCAGGAGGAAGAGGCATTTCCGCATCGACCGGCCGACCCAGGCTTACCCAGGCCACGCTGGGATTTTTTTTTTCCGGATGGGCCCACGCGTCGCCGCGGGGGTATATGGCCGCGGAAGAGGGGGGGAGGGGGTTATAAATACACCACCACACCCCTGGCTTAATATATGCGCAGTATACTAAAAACGAAATACCCCCATGGAGGCAGGGCGGGAGGCAATACGAGAGAGAGGGAGAGAGAGAGAGAGGTAAAGGACGATATGCGAAGATGCGATTTTATCGTTTTTTCACCCACGCAGCCTCCCAACGCGCATCTGGTCACACTGACTGTGTGACCAGATCTATAGACCGGTGATTCAAAAAATGCACGATGGTCGTCCGCGCGAGGAAATAGTTCCCAACACAATGGCGGCTTTAGAGTCTCTCTCAGAATAAGCACACACAAAAAATGATGAATGCTTATTTTTTAATATAATACGGTGTATTTGTTTCGTATTTGAAAATGCAATCATCTCTAAATCAACGTTAACAAAGATTTAAAAACGCAGAGTCGATGGCAAGGTAGTCATCCGCGTGAGGAAATAGTTCCATGCATGGAGCATTTCTAAAAATAGCGTCATAGGTTCTAAAACCCTTGGATCTGTGACGTCACAGTCACGTGCATTTTTAGAAGATGCGTGCACGTGCCGCGGTTCTGGTCTCGTGCTTTCGATTGTTCCATTGTTCGAAATTTTGAGATATTCTAAAAAAAGGAAATTCACGTTCGGTTTTATTTCCTCTTAACTTATTAATGCTTTAAATTAATAATTCACATGATTCTATCATCGTTGAACATAATTAATTTGGACGTTATTACAAGCGGCAAACATCAACTCTCGATACCACGCCACGATCAAACGGAACTCGCGAGGGTCGTCCATTCGTGGACGGGTAAGTTCCTACTCGATCCGCCATCTTTTTGATTCATTCGTTGAATCGGCAGTCAATGGCCAAGACACCGTTACGACTACTAACCAACAGGCGGCCATTTGCCTTTCGCGATGAGTGCATTTTTGTATTTTTTTTTTTTTTTGCACCACTAAAATTAATATAAATACAGGTGCGTTCTCTCGGCCATCAACACACAAACACACAAAAAAAAGCGTCGTAATAAAAGTGAGTAATTATGGCTTCGAGGTGTCTAAAACCTTGGCTCTGCTCGACACTATGGTCGTTGCCACTCGCACACACTTCCCAAGAGTCAAAAAACCTCAAAATCAAATCGATAAAAAAGAGAGAGAGAGAGAAGCAGAAGAAGAGTCAGCAACTTTTTCTCCGTGTTCGCGCCGCCATCTTGGCGAAAAAGCTAGAGTCGAAACATGACGCTGATTCGCTTAAATAAAGGTGAACGTCCACGAATTTTGAAAATCGATACGAGGGGACGAGGCGGTGGTAACCTTGCTCCAATCGTGCACGTCGTCCATTGATGGTTTAGGAAACGTTCATTTGCGACGCTGCATTGATGCAGTCGCCGCCATCTTGTTTTAAATATAAAACCAACAAACACCCCATTTATGGGGGGGGGGGGGGAAACTTATCCTTCAATGTCCCTTAACCCGATGAATATCAGAACAACATTCCTTCCGCTTACAGATTGATCCAGAGTTGAAAAAATTAAATTAAGGTACATATATTTACCCTCAACTTCCCAGAGATTTTCAATGGGAATTTGAATTTGGCGCTCTTTTTGATTATACCATTTTGTTCCATGGCACGTGAGAGCGTTCTTAGATTTGTTGTTCGAGGTCAGCTGACGTGCAGCGACGCACGTGCACATGTATTCGCACGCGCGCTTGTTCCAAAAGTGTGTTCCGCGGTTTGGAACGCATTTTTTCTTCGTTCTGTTCATGGCTCTGATTAAAAACTGACGGATTTTGATGAGCTTATCAAGTTTTATTTGATCTCTGTCAACATCAGTGCGGATTTTTCGGCTGCAATTTACATCCAACAAGAAATGGGGCATTTACCAGTTACAGGCACTCGCACACTCGACAACTACAAACGTGCAATTTCTGCTGTTCACATAAAGGTACGTGCACAATACTGCTACGCCACACATAATATGTTATATCTCAATATATCCAGCCGTGATTGTGGTAAACATTCCTCCTCCATTAAGAAGGAGAATAAAACCTGGGTGGAAAAAGAAAAATGCCACGCACGATGATGCGACAAATCCGAATTGATAGTATTGACGTGACGTCATCGCAGTCGGTCGCCAATATTGAAGGGTGTAAAAAATGAGCATGAACTCGGGAATGGACATACTCTAGTAAAGCTCGGCATTTGTTCCGCTTTTCAAAAAGAGCTTTTGTGACCCTGCAAAAGTAGGATTGTGGCACCTTCGAGTACACAGATTTCGACAATGTCCTCACGAGGGCACTAATGATGACGCGTCAGCGAACAATGCTTTTGGAAAGGTGATGGGGAGGATGCTCCTATTCATCTGGGGTGTCTTACAAGTAGACACAGTGAGGGAGGGATTGGGGCCACGTACTCCGGTACAATTCGGGTTACTCGGAGTACGAGCATACATATAGTGAAATGCGTAGGTGGGTCATTGTGGGGCAAAAGAGGGGGTCAAAATGGCCTGGAGTAGCGAGAGGGCAGGCCAACCCAGTGATTAATTTCGAAGGACGTGAACCTGAAAAACAACAATTGCCTCGCTGGGGGTAGGTTTTTTTTTTTGGAGGGTTTTTTTTTCAGAGCTTTTTTGTGCAATTTTTTTATATAACGTGTTATAGGTTAAATTCGTTGCCACGTTTTCGTCCTCCCGTGAGATAGATAAGATGACTTTCTATATACAAAGTGTGATGTGGTAACCCCCTAAGAAACACGAGCAATAGAACCACCCTCTCAACCTACCCTCTAATCGTTAATTATAGCGAAGTAATATTAATTCTGAGAGATTAGTATTAGAAGAAAAAACCCCGATGTGGAATAAAAAAAATAACACTGATAAAAAGCATATTCCTCTAAATTAGCATAACCCGAGACGAAGCCAGTGCTATAGATCATGACAAAATGTAAATCACTTTTTGATTAATTACTCTCCCGGCTGATGCGAGCAAAACCAAATGGCTACTAAACATTTGTCTGCTGGAATTAATTAATGACAACGTCGATGTCAAAACCGAAAGTTTTTACGAGTTACAATTAAGGGATTGCATAAGTTGCAGATGTAATTTCAATCGTAAAATAATTAAGTTTGCATTTGAAACTTATCTAATTCTTCTCCACGCATCATTTCTGTTAAATTAGCCAAAAATTCGTCTATAAATTCTCCGAAAACAACAAATCGAGTACCAAACTTTCACTGAAAGTTTAGGCGTTAACATAAATACCTACAGTCACGCAAAGTTCAGCGAAGCAAAATGTTTGTTATAAAATTTTCGAAATATGTTGTATTTTCAACGAGTGCTGTCGTGACATTTACACACATCCGACATTAGTTTTGACACGGAACGGACGGGTAGGAACTGATTCGTGAAAATGGACAAATTATATAGAGGACCATATAGTACATATAAAGTCCCATAATATACAAGTAAGAAATGTATGAAAACATGTAAGGTCAAATAAGGACACTGAAGAAATTCATTTAAGTCCATACATGGAATTTTCAATATGCGGCACATATGCCCTACATGTATATACTTTTTCTACAAGGGTTATCTTATGTAGGTCGTAATTAATAATAATTACCCATTTCTGAGGTCCACAGTTCAAATTTAGAGTTTTGAAGGGATAAAAAAAACACCCTAAAAAAATGCACTTGGCTACAGTATGACAACCTTCTGTTCGCACCCCTCGGTTTGAATAAATCTCAACACAAGCAGTAGGCGGTTGACAACAAAAGCTTCTGCTTATACACCAAAAAAGAAGAAAAGAAAAGAAAGAAAAGAGGGGTGGGGGAAAAAAGAAGAGAAAAAAAATCCCTGATTTTGGCTCAAGGTGAAGAGCAGAACCTCAACCATACATGATTGCACAGCTGAGGTTTAGCTCGAGCAAAAGCTTTTCATATTTAACAGGTTAGAAAACAAGTACTCGGAACGTAGATTTACAGAAGAAGAGCATATGCTCGAGTGCAGATTTACAGAAGAAGAGCATATGCTCAAATGCAGATTTACAGAAAAGCATATGCTCAAATGCAGATTTATGGAAGAGCATATGCTCAAATGCAACAGTCCCAACGCAGAAGAAAAACACGAGTGTACAAACTTGCCATGAATGACAAAAGCAAGCATATGCTCTACAGCTTGCACCGAGCCCAAATGTTTAGACTCGAGCATATGCTCAGCTCGAACGTCAAAAGCAAACATAATCACACTGACGGTAAACTCGAGCATTTACTGAAGTTCCCATCTTTGAGCATCAACTAAGTCCCCCACATAAGTAATTCCCACAACTCGTCGAACAATCTTTTTACACTCGACTGCATCCGAGCATGAGCTTATGCTCCAGGTAGGACAATTTCCCCAACACACACACACGTATGCCAGCGACGCCAGCGCCCCTAGCGAGCCAATGGATGCAAGAAGCTGCCATAGATGGCGAGGAAATAAAAACAGTGTAAACCTACCGGCACATATCTATGGAATAGAACACCACGTGCATGTTGCTGCGATGTCGGTTAGGACTTCAGTGAGAGGAACTTGAGTAGGGCGTTTGTTGGCAAGTCTGGCGGAAAACGACAGTTAAGTGTTGTACTTGAGGTGGGGTGTCGCGTAAATCCACGCTATTACAGCAACGGCTATTGGCTGGTACGGAGTCTCTCGTTGGTCTCTCGGACGTTATTTGGACTTTAGGGCTTTTTTTTTTGGCCGAGGACGATCCCTGAGTTGAACTGACTAAAAGTGACCAACGCCAACGACTGGAAGAACCAGCTGAGGAAGCGATTTTCTTACCGAGCGAAATCCGGAGCGCAACCTCATTTTTTTGTGCTTTTTTTTTTGTTGTTGCCCCCCTCCCTCCCCCCCTCGCATCGGTCGCGCTCCCCATCTGCCCATATCCAGCCAACCATCGTGAGGCGAGCCCGTCCCGGCATGCAACGCGCGTCGTGGCGACTCGCCGATCGAACAGCTGAACGGCGGACGAATCACAAAATAGGGCAGGCAGGCTGCGAAACAGCGTGCGAAACTGTTGCTACCCAATTTAATTTGGGTCGACGTGCAGGGGAGTAAGTGGAGGAAGAGGAATTCCGCACGGGGTTACCCCTCGCAACCGGGTTACAGGATCAACAGGTACCCGAGGGGGAGAAAACGAAAAAGTGCGGACGTGGGCACATGCACTGACCCCCTCACCCAAAAATACGCAGCACGCCATACATACATACACACACAAAACTCGAACCAAAAAACTCTCCTCACTTTCCCAGATCCGGCAAGAGGCGGGATTTCGCGTACCTTAACGACACTTCTAGGCAATCTCGACAATTACTACGTAAGAATTCGCAGAAGACGAGTTTGCTCTGGAATGTAGCGCGTGCAAGCGTTCCATTTTATAAAGAATTCTTCCGTGGGTCGTTCTTTTTAAGAAAAAGAAGTCTGGAATGTATCGTACGTTCGCGTGCAGGCCGCACGTTAGGGTTTCCACGTGCAAGCGTTCGAATTTAAAGAATTCTTCCATGGGGTGTTCTTTATTTTTAAAAATTATAAGTTTGGAATGTATCATACGTTTTTTACGTATCATACCCTAAAGCCACACATTAGGGTTTGCGCGTGCAATTGTTCCATTTTATTGTAAAGAATTCTTCCATGGGTTGTTCTTCTTTTTTAAATTAGAGTTTGGAATGTATCGTACGTTCACGTGCAGGCCCCACGTTCGGGTTTACACGTGCAAGTCTTCCATTTCATTGTAAAGAATTCTTCCGTGGGTTGTTCTTTTTAAGAAAAAGAAGTCTGGAATGTATCGTACGTTCACGTGCAGGCCGCAAGTTAGTGAGTGTTTGCGCGTGCAAGCGTTCGATTTTATAAAGAATTCTTCCATGGGTCGTTCTTTATTTTTAAAAATAAATAAAAGAACATTGCATAGTTCTATTCTGGTTTTTTGAATAAAACGCAAGGATTTTTACGCGTTTACCGAGTTTTTTCAAACTTTATCAAGTCTTCGACGTTTCCACATTTAGGGCATTGATTTCCTGAATCCTGGGAAGGTACGAAAACGCAAAATGCGGCGTTGTCCAATTTAATATAGCAACTCAACAGCGATGGCATTATGAATAGTTTGACAGTTGTCAACTTTGGAATGGCTAATTTCACGAACGTCCATATATAGCTATACACGTACGTAACGTGTTTTATTTCTTGCAAGTCCACAAATATGCTGTTATCGCCATATAATGACTGTTTTCAGACATAATGATAATATCAATATGGCGTGATAGGGTTACGATGGTCACGCGAATGTATGGAAAAAAACCACGTACAAGTCGTAAGTATAGATTCGAGTCCAAGTTCTTTAAAGTCCATATTTACGAAATTCTAGACATTAATGAGCATATAAATGATTTCAGACGTACACTGTTTAAGGAGAATTAAAAATGACTAAGGACCTCGCACAATACAAGGAATTGGTATTTTAACACAACATGCTCTAGGGTGTTGTGAGGCTACAACGAGCGTTGTTGTTGTTTGTGCAGTTTCTAAAATATTTCTTTCTCAATTCACGTAAAAATAATAATGGCAGGATAACAGAAATAAGCCCGGCGTAACAAACTTTTAGTATTATTTGTTTATTTATTTTTTATTTGGCACCCTATATAGTAGCGACCCCCAGAAAGACATCTCGAGTCTCCTCATAAAAACTACGCAAACGCCTAAAAAGAAATCAGCCCCCTCTTCTAACCCTGAAAAACGTGCCCTACAACTAGGTGTTGGGGATTTAACTTGTCCTAGGGAGAAGAAGTAAGTACTCAGACAGAAGAAAGCTGCAATTTCAAGTTCAACGCAGAAAGAGAAACGGCGCTATCTTAAAATAAAGACTAAAAATAGGCTGAAAACTTACTTCCCTACTTTTTTAAAGTATTCGTGAATCAAAAAAACAAAAAAAAAAACCTTTTGTTATAAATTAACTATTACTAACTAGGATTAGATTGTTAAAGTCGGATTACAAGTCTTTGTTTTTGGTTCATAGGGGTGCAAGTTCAGCACAGACGACGAAACGGAAGCGAAGTTATTTTATGGCTGAATGTATTTAACGTTAGACAGTTTTCGCGTGCCAACGTCTTTATACTTACCTTAACTATAATGGCGGGATGAGAGGAGCCACGCATTGAACTACCCAATGAACGTAATGGGTGCGCATGCGTGGTTCTTGCCTTTCCGCCATTAAAGTTAAGGTTTGTATAAAGACGTTAGCATGCGAAAACTGTCTATTATGGGATGTATGGTGTCAATAGAGAGTTTGAGCCATCCAACGCTAACGAAACGATAACGATAACATTAACGAGAAACAGCGCGGGAAGTCCAAAATGTCATTGGAATGCCATGCTTCGCATAAGGAAGTCCGCCAGCGCTGTTTCTCGTTAACGTTATCGTTTTGTTAACGTTGGATGGCTCAAACTCTCTATTAAGG
>JAUJYV010002975.1:0-11127 GCA_033995625.1 Ophyiulus pilosus | reverse complement strand
ATCTTGCTACAATGACCGGTTACGAACACCCTATACAGAAGCAACTCTTCTTGAAATTCAAAGAATAGCCACTCTAGCACCAATCAGTATACCGCACAGGTAACTTTAAATGACCAAGTCAAATATGACCAGTAAATATTATTCCCAAAATCACATGGTCAATATAGCAGAATTAACCTTAATGATTTGTAATGTACATATTTTGTAATAATTATAACTTGGAACCACTAACCATAACAGAAGGAAATATTTAGACTCAATAGAGAGATTGAGCCAGCCAACGCTTTAACGTTAACCTTAACGTTAGAGGCGAGAAGGGAGGAGCCACGGTCTGAACTACCCAATGAGCTAACTGAACGTCAGGAGTGCGTATGCGTGGTTCTTCCCTTCCCGTCTCTAACGTTACGGTTAACGTTAAGGCGTTGGCTGGCTCAAACTCTCTATTACCCAATTAGCAAAGTTGGTCATTTTGACGTCAATTTTGTTAGTCAAAAAGACGTCATTTTTTACCAAAAAAATGACGAATTTAAAACGAAGTGAATATTTTTGAACTTCTAGAAACTACTCACAAAAGACTCTTCAATAGAGAGTTTGAGCCAGCCAACGTTAACGAAACGATAACGATAACGAGAAACAGCGCTGGCGGCCCGGAATGTCAAGAACTACCCTATGCGAAGCATGACATTCCAATGCCATTCCGGGCCCCCAGCGCTGTTTCTCGTTATCGTTTCGTTAACGTTGGCTGGCTCAAACTATTTCATACATCGCCTGTCGTACTATATCAACACGGTGAACAATAAATTCATTACTGCATAAATTAAACTCAGGATCGCCTTAAAAAGTCTAAAATATATTCCCTTACAGAAATACAAAAAAATGCGAAATATTCGGATACAATATACCAAAGGACACATACATTTTAGCTAATCTGTGGTGTGTCCATAACGATGTGAATTTGTGGACTGATCCAGAAGTGTTTCGACCCGAAAGATTTCTGTCCCCTGATGGACAACTTGTCAAGAAGGAATATATCATCCCATTCTCTCTGGGTGAGTAAAGGAGACAACTTTCATATATCTGACATCCAAATAATAAATTTACAATGTTTTTGTTTTGTTTTAAACCATCTTAAGGAAAACGAGAGTGTCCTGGCAAGATTCTCGCTGTCATGGAGCTCTTTTTGTACTTCACATCAATGCTGCAGGCGTTTACTTTCAAAACCTCTGATGGTTCAAAACCAAGTTTGGAACCAAGAAATGGTTTCACAGTTAGACCAGAGTATTTTTGTATTAGTGCTAACAGCAGAAACGTCGATTTAGCTTACAATGGGTGATACAAATTACTTTTTTCTGCTGATTAAAAGTAAGAAGGACTTTCTTTACCTACTGCACGTGTTATTTTAGATGAAATTAAAGCAATTTTTTTGTTATTAGCAACGAAATTTTAGGTTGCAAAATTGTAACCACTTAATATCTTTTTAATTAAATAAAAGTTTGGAAATCTGACTTTATTTTTGCAATCAGCAGTCAAGATGAATTTAAAAAAATGTGTTTCAGATTTTTATTCTTTCCAATTTTTAATTCGTGTATGAAGGGGATATAAAAACAGCACAAAGCTTATTTTAACAGTTGCATTGAGTAATAATATACAGTAAGGAGCCATTTAATAAGCCCTCCCAAAATTCGTTCAAAAATTGACCCCTCTCTTCCGACCCCTGTCCACATGGTGTCCACATGGTGTCCACATGGTGTCCACATGTCAGCAGATCCCCCACCCCCTCCTGAAGCCATCCTTATTGAATGGACCCTTAGAAGTTTGAATAACGATGCTATATCATACGGTCATAAGGTCATGTATAGTCTATTTCAAATTCATAATTACATATTGATTTGCATTAATTTTTGATATTTAATATTGCAATGCCATTTCAATAATAACCTTTCGCTAACCTTTCATTGGCCTCCATCATCGTATTCGGATTTCTCAAATTAACCAATTAACGTCCTGCTCTAATGGAAAGTATTACCGAGATATCAAATTCTCACCATATATAACTTTCATAAGCCAAAGTCGCAAAAGATAATCTCTATACCGTATTAACCAAAACACGGTTTAGTGCAACAATCACTGACTTTCAGCTAATTCTTATAATTATAAACAGGCTTTTAAATATGCCTGTTAGAAATTTAATCACCGATCTGATTATAGGCGTTTTAAGTAATCTAGGAATCACAACTGCCTTAACAACAATTTCGTTCGCGATTTTATACTGGTATATCACGATACCAAAAGGCCTTCCACCAGGTCCACCGGAAATACCATTTGTGGAAAATGTGTCATGCATGGTAGACAAGCCGCATTTAAAGTTTTCGCAGTTGGCCAAGAAATACGGACCAGTTTTCAGGTAAGTAAACTTTTCATTGGTATCGACTAATTTCGATGCAATATTTCATTAACTTTAAAAGATGAAATATAACATTCTGTTACAATTATTAGATTGTATTTTGGAAATCGCTTGGTCGTGGTTTTAAATAACTACGAATCAATTAAGGAGGCGTTTGTCAACCAGGCAGAAACATTCGTTGGTCGACCACCCATGCATTTACAAGTAGCTGAAACAGATCGTTTCAGTAAGCACACTAATCTCAAAACAAAGGATGGAAAATATATGAAAATCACAATTTTTTTTAAAAATTGAAAAACTTACTTTCTGTAGGTATGGTTATTCACGATAACGACATTTGGAAAACTCATCGGCGATTTGCGTTAAATGTAATGAGAGATTGTGGGATTGGAAAATTAAGCATTGAGCCACTTATTATGGTACGTTAAATAAAATTAAATTCCGTTAAAGTTTTTATTATTTTATTCTTTGCTGTGGTTAAGCATAGTATATGGGGACATTCAAAAAAGGACGTCCTTAAGAGGGGGTAGGGGTTTGCTGGCATATGGACACCATGTGGACAGGAGGAGGGAGGGGGGAACGTCCACTAATGGTATTTTTTTCAGTTTTTGGTATTTCTGTTTAATTGAGTTTTAAAGGTCAGTGAAAGGGGGAAATGGACAGCTGAAGAAATGTGTCCCCAATACCAAATGTACTGGAATTTTTAAACCCTCGGGAAAGTCGGGTATTATGCCTAAATTTGTGTTAAACACCAATTTTATGCTGGGATTTCCCTTCGAGGTCAGGAAATTTTCGTTAACCAGAAAAATCTGGGAAAATGTCGTGGAATTGGCTGCGAGACGGGTGCTTGGGAATTTATAGGATGGGCCTTTGTATGTTTCAACACATTTTATGGACACCCTACTTTAAAAAAATGTAAGGACGTCTATGAGGTGGGGGGTCTGGGCTAAAATGGACACCATGTGGACAGGGGGGTAAGGGTTGAGGGGTCAATTCTTGAGAGAATTTTGGAGACGTCCGTTTTGAATGGCCCTTATCTCGAATTACATTTACGAGAATTCTCTTTAAAACATACGTTTTTGATTATGATTTTTTTTTCTGAACGTGTCTCCAAACTTTGGTATCTTAGAAAGAAATTCAGCATTTCTTATCCGAATTAAAGAAATTGAATGGCAAACCCAGTGACTTCTCAGAGTTGATAACACTCAGTGTGTCCAATAACATCTGCGTACCGCTTTATGGAAAAAGATTCGACTACAACGACCCCTGGTTTATTTCTGCCACACAACATGCCATCGAGTCCAATAGGACCCAAAGTGTAGTATCATTATTCAACTTTTTCCCTTGGTTACAAAGATTGCCAAATATAAACAGGATTTTAGGACGAGAAAAACACATGCAAGTTTATGCTTCATCACCAAATATTCTTAATTAATAACTACATGTATTTAGATTTGTTAACTATGAAATATTGGCGGTTCAAATCGTTAAAAATCACTATAATTTATTAAGGCAAAGCAAGAAAAACTAAATCCACCCAGCATCATAAAATATCTGAAAGAAAGAAGCAACACATCGATGGTCAAAGAGACAATTACATGAATGCCTTCATTACGGAGCAGAAATCAAGAGAAATTAAAAATGATACAAGTGATATGTTCTCAGGTATAGTACGAGTTTGGACCCAAATTATCAAATGATGTTTTGTATATTAAGTGTCCTAAATTATATATATAGACGAAGCCCTCGAAGAAAATATGAGTTTGTTGCTGGTTGGTGGTACAGATACAACGGCCAACACCATAATGTGGTGCGTTGTTTACATGGCGGCATTTCCGGAAGTACAAAAGAAAGTTCAAAAAGAAATTGATGACGTCATAGGGACAGAGAGGACATCTTGCTACACTGACCGGTTACGGATGCCTTATACAGAAGCAACTCTTTTCGAAGTACAAAGAATAGCCACTCTAGTACCGATCAATGTACCACACAGGTAACCAACAATAGAGTTTGAGCAAGCCAACGTTAATGAAACGATAACGATAACGAGAAACAGCGCTGACGGCCCGGAATGTCGTTTCGCATAGGGTAGTCCTTGACATTCCGGGACGCCAGCGCTGTTTCTCGTTATCGTTATTGTTATCGTTTCGTTAACGTTGGCTGGCTCAAACTCTATTAATCTAAAGACATCCTTTAAAAACCTCATTAACGTGATGGTCGCGCATGCGCATTCATACAAAAACAAATGCTGCTAAAATCGTTATCGTTAACGGTGTCATGCACAAACTCTCTATTAGAGGGTTTGTGCATGACACCGTTAACGTACCAGCCAACGTAAGCATACGTCTTTTGACTGACCTTAAATGTAAATCGAGGGAAGAAAGGAGCATTGAATTGAACTACCCAATGAACTAACTGAACGTCATGAGTGCGCACACGCTCATTGGGTAGTTCAAGACCATTCTCCTCCTTTCCCGCCATTTACATTATACGGTCAGTCTAAAGACGTATGCTTACGTTGGCTGGCACAAAGTGTCAATCGTAATGCAAATAAATGGACAGTTTTCGCATGTCAACGTCTTTATACTTACTTTAACTTTAATGACGGGAAGGGAAGAACCACGCATGCGCACCCATTACGTTCAGTTAGTTTATTGGGTAGTTCAATGCGTGGCTCCTCCCTTCCCGCCATTAAAGTTAAGGTATGTATGAAGACGTTGGCGTGCGAAAACTGTCTAATATAAATTGGTGACAAAATTAACGGATATCGTAAACAAGACTTATAGATCAGTGTCTCTTACATGTAGAAACATTAAAGAGTGCGAAGTATTTGGATACAAAATACCGAAGGACACATTCATACTATCTAATCTGTGGGCAGTTCATAACCAAGTGAATTTGTGGACTGACCCTGAAGTGTTTCGACCCGAAAGATTTCTGTCTCCTGATGGTCAACTTGTCAAGAAGGAATATCTCATCCCATTCTCAATGGGTGAGTAAAGGAGACAAATTTGTGTGCATCTCGCATTTAAATCATAAATTTACAATGTTTTTGTTTTGTTTTACACCATCTTAAGGAAAACGAGAGTGTCCTGGCAAGACTCTTGCTGTCATGGAGCTCTTTTTGTACTTCACATCAATGCTGCAGGCGTTTACTTTCAAAACTTCTGATGGTTCAAAACCAAGTTTAGAACCAAGAAATGGTTTCATGTATAGACCAGAGTATTTTTGTATTAGTGCTAAAAGTAGAAATGTCGACCTATTTTGAACCACTTTGTACAATTTTACCTAAAAATTTAAGAAAACTTTTTCATGAGCATGGTTGAGGGATTAAACTAGCAAAATACGTAAAGGGCCATTCAAAACGGGGGTTGGGGGTCAGCTGGCATTTGGACATCATGTGGACAAGGGGCAGGGAGGGGGACGCCATTATGGAAGTCCACTAATGATGTTAATGAGGTCCTTTTTGAATGGTCCCTCATCCATTATAACATTTTCTTTACATTAAAGTGCAACTGTAATGTATTAAATAGACAGTTTTATCTTAACTTTATTGGCGGGAAGGGAAGAACCACGCATGCGCACTCATTACATTCAGTTCGTTCATTGGGTAATTCAATGCGTGGCTCCTCCCTTCCGGCCATTAAAGTTAAGGCAAGTATAAAGACGTTGACATGCTAAAACTGTATAGTGTCGTACATTAGAGCGGTTGCATATATCGTTTGAACCCTCGTGACCTTTACTGGTCGTATCCTTTACTCTGGACATGTGAATGCACTTGCAAACATTAACTTTCGTTAAACTACTGACATTATCTTAAATTTACTAATTAACGATATTAATATATTTTTTCGACAATGAAGTATAAGTTACCAACCCGTACTTCTATCAAATTATGGAAACTTGCTTGATATTGTAGACGGACTTAATAATATTTAAAATATACTAATGAAAACGTGCTGATTAATGAATACTAGGAAGTCTACATATGTGAACAGCACGCAAGTTTTAAAAAAAATTTAAAAAAATTGAAAGTTGTTAGTTTGACATGAGATGAACCTTATTCAGGTCATTAAACTGACTAACTAAGTGTCAGCAGTGGTGGAAAAACATCTCAAACTGGATTATATTCAAGTTCTCTCCCAATCCAATAAATTACTACACATGTACTATATAAAAGCAAAATGCAAAGAGTTTCAATATGTCATTATAGCGTGACAACCTCTAAAAGCGGACGGTTCAGTACAACGGTCACGGAAGTAAAACAATCTTATTATTGTTAACAATAACAGACAATGACTCTCATTGAATCAATAACATATTTGATCATAGGTGCTTTAAACAATGTGAACCTGACAACGGTCTTGACATCAATTTCAGTCGCGATTTTATATTGGTATTTCACGATACCGAAAGGTATTCCACCAGGTCCACCGGAAATACCTTTTTTGGGACATCTGTCATGTATAGTAGACAATCCGCATTTAAAGTTTTCGCAGATTGCCAAGAAATACGGACCTGTTTTCAGGTAAGTATACTTTTTATTAGTATCGACACATTTCCATGCAATATTTCGTAAACTTTACACGATGAAATATAACATTTTGTTACAATTGTTAGGTTGTATTTTGGAAATCGCTTGGTGGTAGTTTTAAACAACTATGAATCCATTAAAGAGGCGTTTATCCACCAGGCAGAAACATTCGTTGGTCGACCATCCATGCATTTACAAATAGCAGAAACAGATCGTTTCAGTAAGCATCGTTAACCTCATGGAAAATACATGACTATAGGTTAAATACAGAAATGTTACAAATTTGCTTTCAAATAGATATGATTATACACGATAACCACATTTGGAAGACCCATCGCCGATTTGCTTTAAATGTGATGAGAGATTGTGGGATTGGAAAATTAAGCATCGCGCCAATTATAATGGTACGTTAAATACGATTAAAATCCGCTAGATGTTTTTTATTGAGCTTATCTTTGTAAAAGGGATATAATAATATACAGTAGTTCGTATTAAGCATGGCTTACGATAAGTCATTATGGCTTATCTAATGACAACTTTCTAAAAAACATGGGTTTTTGAACGTGCATTTTTTTTTTATAAATGTCTTCAATTTTGATATCTTAGAAAGAGATTCAACATTTCTTAGTGGAAGTTAAAAAATTGAATGGCAAATCCAGCGACTTCTCAGATCTGATTACACTCAGCGTGTCCAATAACATCTGCGTACCACTATATGGAAAAAGATTCGACTACAACGACCCCTGGTTTATTTCGGCCGCACAACACGTCAACGAATCCATCACGGCCCAAAGTGCAGTCTCAATTTTCAATTTTTTTCCATGGTTACAAAAATTTCCAAAAATCGACAAGATATTGGGACGAGAAACACTAATGTAAGTTTTTGTTCATCAGTAATATCGTCCCTTCAATTAAACTGTTTAGATTAGCCAATTATAAAAGTTTGTCATGCAATTCATAAACACCTGTTTAATTCAAAAAGGCAAAACAAGATAAACTTCAAAGCTTCCCAGCACGATAAAATACGGGAACGAAAGAAGCAACACATCGATGGTCAAAGAGACAATTACATGAATGCATTCATCGAAGAACAAAAATCCAGAGAAAGAAAAAATGATCAAAGTGACATGTTCTCAGGTATATTAAGGGAGAGGGAAATTTGGTCGAATTGTAACAAATGAAAATATTTAAAAAGCTATGGAAGATAATTTAAGTCAGATTTCTATATTTGCAATTGTTAAGACCAGCTGTTTGGGAATTATCCTAACATAGAGAAAATAATCATTTTACCTGTACAGTGCCCTTGATCCAAACAACACAATTCAAAATTCTATTCTTTACAATTTTTTGAAATGCCAAAACTGAAAATAACACCCGTTTACTGTAATTTATTTATTAGACGAAGCCCTCGAAGAAAATATGGGTTTATTGTTGGTTGGTGGTACAGAAACCACGGCTAACACCCTCATGTGGTGTATTCTTTATATGGCGGCACATCCCGAGGTGCAAATGAAAGTTCAAAAAGAAATCGATGGGGTCATAGGGACAGAAAGGACATCTTGCTACAGTGACCGGTTAAGGACACCCTATACAGAAGCAACTCTTCTTGAAGTACAAAGAATAGCTACGCTACTACCAATTAATGTACCACACAGGTAAAACTCTTCTTGAAATTTTAACATAAGACGAAAGCGTTTAAAGACATCTCCTAACTGAATTATGAAGATTGTTCAGGTTTAACAAATGAAAATGATTGTTTTGCGTTGTTACTAAAACAGTTTCCAAACGCATATTCTTTCGTACACGGTTAACAATAAAATCGAGCATTTCTTTCAGAAACACTAAAGATTGTGAAATATTCGGATACAAAATACCTAAGGACACATTCATCTTAGCTAATCTGTGGGCAGTCCATAACGACGTGAATTTGTGGACTGATCCAGAAGTGTTTCGACCCGAACGATTTCTGACCCCTGATGGTCAACTTGCCAAGAAAGAGTATCTGATCCCATTCTCCATCGGTGAGTCATGAAGAAATATAATCAAGTCAGTCATTACATGGAAATCATAAACTTACAATCTTGTGTTTTGTCTACAATATTTAAGGAAAACGTGAATGTCCTGGTAAGATTCTCGCAGTCATGGAGCTCTACTTGTACTTCACGTCAATGCTGCAGGTGTTTACTTTCAAGACCTCAGATGGTTCAAAACCAAGCATGGAACCAAGAAAAGGTTTCACAGTTGGACCAAAATACTTTTGTGTTAGTGCAAAGAGCAGAAATGTCGACTTGGTTCACAAGGATTGAGGCAAATGTTTGCAAAAAATTATATTTGGAAATTATTTCGTACGTTATTCATGTCCATGTATAATTTATGTAAGCTTGGTTAAGATGTGATTGGCTTACCATTAACTTTGGATCTTTATTACCCAGACGCTAAACTTTGAACATTGGCCTACATTATCATATTATTTCATGTTAATAAAGTATCTTAAAAGCGGTTTGTTAATTTACCAATTCAGGGTCAGTAATTGTGTCGAATGGTAATGAATTTGCAATGTCACAAGATTGTGTTCAATTTCTTTTATAAATAAGATCTCAAGTGAAATCATTAATTTCCACTTGCAAAGTGATCAGTTGAAGTGAAACTTCAATTTAATGATATCGGATTTAAAAGTTTTCAGCTAAATCCACTGATTGAATATGGCGTTTAGTATAACAGATTTGTTAATATTTCTTACGAGTATTGCAAACCTCACAACTGTCTTATCAACAATAGTGATCGGGATTTTATATTGGTATTTCACGATACCGAAAGGTATTCCACCAGGTCCACCGGAAATACCATTTTTGGGAAATCTGTCATGTATAGTAGACAATCCTCATTTAAAGTTTTCGCAGATTGCCAAGAAATACGGACCAGTTTTTAGGTAAGTCTACTTTTCATTAGTATTGACAAATTTCGATGCAATATTTCATAAAGTTTCCAAAATGAAATATAACATTTCGTTACAATTGTTAGGTTGTATTTTGGAAATCGCTTGGTCGTAGTTTTAAACAACTATGAATCCATTAAAGAGGCGTTTGTAAACCAGGCAGAAACATTCGTTGGTCGACCATCCATGCATTTACAAATAGCAGAAACAGATCGTTTCAGTAAGCATCGTTAACCTCATGGAAAATACATGACGATAGGTTAAATAAAGAAATGTTACAAATTTGCTTTCAAATAGACATGATTTTACACGATAACGACATTTGGAAGACCCATCGCCGATTTGCTTTAAATGTGATGAGAGATTGTGGGATTGGAAAATTAAGCATCGAGCCAATTATCATGGTACGTTAAATATAATTAAAATCCGCTAGATGTTTTTATTGAGCTTATCTTTGTTAAAGGTATATAATAATATACAGTAGTTCGTATTAAACATGGCTTACTATAAGTCAGTATTGCTTATCTAATCACAACTTTCTAAAAAACATGCGTTTTTGAATGTGCATTTTTTAAAATGTCTTCACTCTTGGTGTCTTAGAAAGAGATTCAGCATTTCTTAACCGAATTAAAGAAATTGAATGGCGAACCCAGAGACTTCTCAAATATGATAGTGTTTAGTGTGTCGAACAACATTTGTGTACCACTTTATGGAAAAAGATTCGACTACAACGACCCTTGGTTTATTTCGGCCACACAACACGTCAACGAGTCCATCACGGCCCAAAGTGCAGTATCAATTTTTAACTTTTTTCCATGGTTACAAAAATTGCCAAAAATTGACAAGATATTAGGACGAGAAACACTAATGTGAGTTCATTCTTCCGCAATTTTTTTGCCTTTTAATTTAGCTATTACGCTAATTATGTTTTGTTCGAACTAGGCAAAATAAGAAAAACTTCAAAGCCTCTCAACACGTTAAAATACAGGAACGTAAGAAAGAACACATCGATGGTCAAAGGGATAATTATATAAATGCCTTTATTTCAGAGCAAATATCCAGAGAGAGAAAAAATGATAAAACTGACATGTTTTCAGGTATTGTAAAGAAAATTAGGGATGATTACAATTTGAATTAGTTAAATAATTATTGAAAATATTGAAATAATTTTCGAAACGTTTAGACGAAGCCCTCGAAGAAAATATGGGTTTATTGCTGATTGGTGGTACAGAGACCACGGCTAACACCCTCATG
>JAUJYV010002974.1:0-11133 GCA_033995625.1 Ophyiulus pilosus | reverse complement strand
GCATGTTTGCAATATTGTAGATCTGTTTCGTCAAGATCATTCGAAGACCTAAACATTTATTGCAAAACATGTCATCAGATTTTTAGCACGTTTTTAGACAAAGTCTAGTCCCAGAAAACGTTTTGAGGATTTAATTACTTCACAATTTAAATTTGTCATTGAATGGTGTCTAGGCTCACTTGAAAAGTTTTAAAATGGCACGTGCTATATGTTGTCGAACTGGAATCTGGTAAGTGAAGCCTAGATACGCCACTTTTAACTTGTCCACAGTATGCTTACATCATCGTTTTGTAGAAAATGAGCTTATGCATTGTATTGCGAGCTAGCTTCTTGTCTTCTGGATCGTCAGTGTCAACTCCAAGCATCATTTCCACTCCATCCACTGCCTCCTTTATGATTTCAGCGCATGTTTCCGAGCTTTCTGAATGAAAAAATAGGCGAATTTATCTAGTGAAAACATGGACAAGAACACCAATGCGCTTTGCGCTTTTCCCACCTTCATTTCGGAAATCAGAACCCTGTGCTGCCGCTATGATTATGGCATCCCTCAAAAGTACAACTTCTTGGCTCGATTCGAGTTCCTTCATTGTGCTTTCTAAATTTTAAAATAGGAAAATAATTCGATTTCAACGCAAACCTCCGAAACGTGTCATCAGTGACATTTAAACTTTTCAAAAGCAGACGGTTGCCCATTCACCTTTATAGACGACAAGTGGCGCCGCCGTCAAATGACTGGTGGCGCCGCTGATTGTTTGGGTGGCAAGTTTGGGCGTGATAGCGATTTTACGGTAGAGCTAACAGCGTTGTTGTTGTTGTTTATTTCGCGTCCAATTCGTGCTTCTCTAGCTATCGCATTTATTTATTCGTTCACGCACGGTCGCCTTTAAATAACTTGGCATTGGGACTCAGATTTTTTTCGGCGGCATAACAGGTGCTTTTCAAACGTACGTCAAAATGTTTGAAACGACGGTAGCGGCGGCGAGTCCAAAGTCAAACCGAAAAGGTTGATCAGCTTTTTGTTCTCTGTGACTGTGATCATTGCTCGCTCAGTGGTTGTTTGTGTGCCAAAGTGATTATCGTCGTTGTTTTTATCGCGATTTTCAACGTAATTAGGTGGGTTTGCCCGCGTCACTACTCGCTACGCGACAGTTCAGTTACATAGTTCGCGTTTCGTGTTCTTCCACCTTGGAAAATTCAAAGTGATCGGATTTGTAATGATTTCGCGTGCTTTCGTAGGATTCTGAAATTCCGTCAACATCCGGTGTTCCGTTTGGCTCTAGTAGGCCTAAATAAAAAAAAAACGTAAAACGAATCGACATCGATAGTTTCGACCGCCACAGCAATTTGAGTTTACATATCGTCGAGTGGACGCCTTTTTCAAGACGGAAAAAATCGTTTCTGACCGCCAGCTGTTCGGTTCGTCGCCTGCCAAATTTAATTTCTGATATATCTACAATTTTTTCTTGCTGATAACAAAAATCGTAGTCAATGCTAAAATGTCGTGTCGGATTCCCCTTTTGGAATTCTGACCACCGAGCCAAAGATTCGCTTTATTTTTACTTCATAATTGGACATATTCGCCCGAATTGGAAATGAAACGTCAACAGCATCTGGGTCGTTACGCCTAGCTTGGAAGGAAAAAGTGTCAAAAAATCTACCGGACCATATCGAGGAAACCTTCCGAAAATCCCCTCCCAAAAAAAAGATAAAATGTCGCTCATCGGCAGGAGCCGTAGTCCCGTGTCGGATCAGCATTTGCCTAGCTGGCAAAGAGATTTGATATTGAAAAAACGAGCTATGAATCGGATGTTTCCCCGCTTGTATCCTCAAGTGGTCGAAAACGGTCCGAGCAGCAACGGGGACGACTCGGCCGGGGCTTTTCACCCCGATTCATCCTCGGCCTCCTCCGCGATGTCTATTCACGCACCGTCGATTCGCAACAATAAGTTAAATAATGAATCGGATGCAAACGGAGCGTTTACGCCGAAGGAAAGGAACTGGAACGACATCAGGCAGCAGCACACCAACCCGAAACAGGCAGAAAAGTTGAGTGAACCGTCGGCCACGCAGGCACACCAGCAGCAGCAGCAGCCGCCGCCGTCGTTTGTGCTAAACAAGCAGTCGCGTTTCGGGGCAGGGTCAGCCTATTTCACATTCAATGGCTCCTCCAAGATGGGCAAGGACAAGGGCAACGTCTTGACTAACAACAATAACGCGCTGAACAGCTTCAACGACGTGGGAAGTCGCGGCGAGCTCAATAGGATGGTCACCAACGGCACCGCGACCATCGAGAACGGCGGCGATGAGCCGCCGTACGGTTTCCGGGGTGAGGAGAACTACGAAAACGACCAGGAGTACGAGTATGGGCCGGGAATAGTGAACAGGTTGCGCTCCAAGTTCAACAGCATGACTATGAGGGAGCGAGAGCTGAGCACCCAGACGTCCACCACTGTGATGAGCCCTGTGCGACGCGTGGCCAGCCTGGAGGACCTGCTGGACTTGGACGAAGAGGACTCCTGTGCGCCCATGTACAGTCGCAACCCCAACATGAGATATACCCAAAGATCGAGCACGCTGCCCGTTCGCAACAGCATGGAACAAATGAAGCGGGCCAGGAGCATGGAGACTCTTTACCAGATCGATAACGGTCCAGGGGTGGTCGTGAGCTCCAGCTCCATGTTTGGGCCAAGAACCACCTTCCGTATGGTCTCCAGGGAAGACGGGTTCGGACCGCTCTCGCCCATCAACGATAAGGTCATCATCATCGAGCAGGCTAAGCCATCGCCAAAGACGAACGGAGCGAGTCCTGGCGGGCAGGAGTCTGGTGGTCGCGGTGCCAAGACGTCGCCTGGCGTCCGGGTCGGGCAGGACCTGACTTGGAAGACTGGCACTAATGCGGCGCTCATCGACGAGGAGCTGCCCAAGCCGGACACTGTGCGCAAAAACAAGCAGATCTTTGAAAACGATCTGCAAACAACGCCGGTCGCGACTTCCAAAACAATAATCATAAGGACGAGGAAGCTGACGCCGCCGCCTAAACCAGCGGGCCTCAAGCCTGGGCCCAAGCCAGTTATAAAGGCAAAGCCACCTCCGAGTCCCACGCTCGTGTCGCCTATCCCGACTGCAACACCGCCCAAAAAAGTGTTTACCTATTTGCAAGAGAAGGAAAATGCTGAGAAAAACGAGCTGGTGGTGGAGGCGGCGTCGCCGCGGACTGTGTCACCCACCACGGCGTCGCGGAACGTGTCACCCACCACGGCACCACGGAACGTGTCACCCACCACGGCGCCGCGGAACGTGTCACCCACCACAGCGCCGCGGACCGTGTCACCCATTGCAGCGCCGCCAAAAATTTCCATCGTGACACATTCGCCACCACCGCCGGCCGTTCCTACCGTGGCGCCATTGCCGTTCGCCACGGTTCCAGCAGAACAGCCCACCACCGTCTCCATCGTCGGAGAGACGTGGAAACCCAGTGCCAATTTCAGTCATCAGGGCCAGCATATCAGCCTGCCGCACGCCGATGCCATCCTCCACAACGGTTTCGACGCTGCTGCGGCCCACCACCACAAGGTAGAGGCCGTGGCGCCGCCCATCAAGCCAATTGGCGCCATCAAGCCCTTCGTGCAGAACTCCATCGCTGTGTCTACCAACGTGTTCGAGCCTAGCCCCATCAGGACCGGCGAAGCCGATAACGCGTTGCCATCTACCACCGGAAAGCTGGTTAGTGCCAATCCCGGATACACCAGCCAGGAGTTCAATTTCATAGGCAAGGATGTGAAGCCCAGCATCGGCAACCGACAACCTCCCTTCGGCACCCCCGGCAGGCCCGTGCTGGGCGTCAGCGAGGAAGTGGCTGACGAGGAGGAGTTCTCCATGGACGGATTGATGGCAAAGCCGCTCAGCGTGGACTTTGTGGGCGATAACGTCATCGTCGGACGATCGGCCCTCATGAAAACCAGGAACAAAAAGGTATTTGTATGATACGAAATAACGCGGATTGTAGCAGATGGGTTTGTTGCCTTGGCGCTCCTCGACTCGTGACATAAGCAAAACGATTCAAAGGTCGAGGAAAGCCTTGCCGATGAGTGGGTGAATCTCAAGGTGTTTTCCTGCAGACTCATCCACTCTTCAGATTCTCCGCGTGTGAAAGCCGGTTGAGTTGTTTTGAAACAGATGAATGAGCCCGCAGTGAGGCTAGCCGTGCCATACTCTTACTCAAGCTGAAGGTTAGGTTAGGTATTAGGCGTCCTGAAGTGATTTCAGAATTCATGTTTCCTTTTCTCCTCTGCGTTTTCAAGAAATTTCCATTTCGTTTTCTATAGAGATTTGAGATTTTGCGGATATCTTACTTGGTTCAAAAATACATCCTTTCTCTGAGTCATGGTAAAAAAAGACTGCATTTTTCTCCCTTACCCCAAAGTCTTTCAACTTGAGGTTTAATCATTTGGCTCTTCATTCATAAATAAGTTCGTGTTTCAACAGCATTTATTTAAACTTGGGTTTCAAATTGAGGTTTATTTATTTAAACAGGAAAGCATATTTTAACTTCTGAAGAGGCAAAACAGACCCTTGTACAGTTTGTGAGGAAGCAACATTTATAGGGCATTGTACATTTTTGGAGGTTAAATTTCTAAATAGCTCCTTTATTTATGCAGAAATTTTCTTATGTTGATATAAATTCTTCCACGAAGCTGTCTGGTTTTCAGAAAATGGCTGCAAGAATTGATCGTGATTTTTTTTGGATGTAAAAAGGAGTTGGGTAGTTGTTAAACCCATAGTGGGTTCAGAAAGTTTTTCACTCAATTTAGGCATATGCGCTAGCTATTAAGCACCTATTTCCATTCATGTGAAGCCGAACGGGTGCCGTACCTGCTTATACGTGGCACCTGACGTCAGGTAAGCCGAGTATACTCTCATTGTAGGTAAATTAGTTATGGCGGGGAGATAAGCCGAAAATCCACACACACACGCACAAAAAAACGAATCCCCGTCTAGATAAATACACTTTACCCCATTTTCTTTTGGTTTTTGCTTTGTAAAAGTGGAGAATCAGGATAATACTGCGAATAACCCCATGTTTATCACGAATGTTCGAAGGAATTTCATTCTCGTTCCTCTCTCCAGACTTGAAAGATGATAAATACATAATGGGGTCAATGCTCTCCTTCCATTCTGGACCGAATGCGGTGGTCACTGTAATGTATAGGTGAATGCAATGTATGGACGAATTAACCTTGGCTCCATTTTTTTTTTTACTTCTAAATTAGCTACCTTTGATGAAAAAAAGGTTGTTTATTCAGGAATCATTTTCAATATTTATAGGCTGAATCCGGCAAGTCGTGCCTTTGATTATTAGACCCAGTTGTTAGGCCATGCAATAACACGTACTCGTTGAAATTCAAATGAGGCATTTCATCGGGGTTGAACTTCCTCCTTTTGACGAATTCCTACGCATTTCATGTTTTTATTAACGTGATTTTTTTTAGTTCACTAAATGGAAACGCGGTCGTTTCGGGTTGATGCGACAAAAGGGATTCGAAGAATTTGTCTACAGTATCTTTGAATCTCTAATAAACTAAAGAATGGCTGTCCAGTATAGATTCGGAGGTGGCTGACTGACTGGCATTCAATGCCCTCGTCCACCTCCGCTTGCGGCCATCGTCTAGGTTTACCCATTGACGAGTCTGTAAGGGCGTATGTGGAGATGAAAGCAAACGTCAATAACTTCAATGTTACAACTTGTTTTTATGATTTTAATATCGTTTTCCCACGTTTGTTTGCCAGGGATATCATTTTTTCCATGGTAGACAATTAATTAAATATTGGAAAAGTACATTTTTATGGTAACTTGATTCCGGCATTGACGTTTCGTTTCCTCTAAAGACGATGTGAGCAGTGGGAGTACAATTTCACAATTTGTAATTGACTTCTTGAATCTTTCTGGTAATCACATAGTAGTTTCTGATTGATTATTTGAATCTTTTTTGAAATTACATGTTTTGGAGCTCGACGAAGTGAAACAATGAGAATAACGTTTGAATAATTTTTATTATGTTTTTTTGTTTGTTTTGTTTTTCATAATTTTGTGTAATCTCGCCATGTGCAGAAATGCAAATAGGGAAATATTCATATTTATTAAATTCACTTTGAAGTCATTCATGATGAAGATATGGGAGGATTAGGTTAGTGATCCCTGAGCCCACTATTCCTCTGAATCAGGTTATTTCGCGGGATCTTGTAATGTAAGGATTAAGGCCCTCTTCTCAGAAAGGGAATCCGAATTGGTGACAAGCAGTAGGTGTTGCATAAACGCCACACGTATTCTGTAAAATGTAGATCATCTGATAACTTGGTGGACCCAATAGAGTGGGCTGGGATACTTTAATAACCGTGGTATTCACTCGTCGCTTTTTCAATCTGCTTCATGTTGGCATGGGTATGTGGAAGCCGACGAAATGCCATATCTATTACGCATCCGCTTCCTCGAACTCCCAAAATAATCTGCTCGTAGAGAGGGCATTGTTGGTACATTATCATCGTAGCCATCGCATATGGTTTGAACTGGATTCGATTAGCGATTTGTTGTCGGTGTTTAACTGGCCTAACCCAACTACCTAATCTGCATTGTGATGTATGAGATTTGGGAGGGAAGGCGTTTGGCATTCTTATAGTTCAAACACGTATGATATGGCGAAATATCCTCGATTTTAATAGTCAGCATTTGACTACGTAGAAAACATAGATTATAAATGTATCTAGCGGTCTATTTAATTTAGCTTGATTGTGCTCAAAAGTCTTTCTTGCTCTTAAAAGATTTGTTTCCACTTTGAGAAATCGCCAGAAATGAACGAGTTGCCACCTGACGAAAATTAACGAAAATAGGTGATTGAAATCGACTTCAGCCAGCAAATGCAGTGAAACGGTTGAGCAAAACTAGTTCTAATCACCGATTATGGTAATCTGAATTTGGAGCAACCTCTCCAAGCATTTCCACACAAAAAATAATCAGCAACTTGGTAACGAATTTCTCAGGGTCTGAATCCAAGGTCTGACTTTTGTGGAGAATAATTTACGCTTAGTTTCCCATTTCCACGCGTGACTAACCCGTCATTTTCATAAGCATGGCTGGAAGTTAAAACAAAAATACACGCGACATTCCTGCGACAAAATGTCACCTCGGGTGACACCATTTTTAAAGGCACAGCAATCTCCCAAGCTCACAATAGACCCGCATCAACAACCCCAAAAAATGCCCGATTTTAACAAAAACTACAAATAAAACAAACAAAAAAAAAGTTTAAATTCACTGTTAGCTCTGCACCGCTGAGGTCATTCAAACAACCCTCTGAAACCAATGTCTAAACGTTACGTAGGCCTGATTCACGATTGTTATGAGAATGAACAATTTATGGGTCACGTCACAGTGTAATACCGCAGCAATTGTTTTTGTCTATCTAGCCCTCGTTGTTTTTGTTTCCAATTTGATACATTTTGGGCCAAAATAAGAGTACTAACAATGCTCGTGGGATGTAGGCTCTGTTTATACGGGGTGTTTCTGATACAGTAGTCTTTTTTTTTTTTACGAAGTTGGATGAAGAAATGGCCGCCGTAATTCATTTTATTGCTCTAAAGTGGAAGATTTATAGCTGCTATAAACCAGTTGAAACGTGTGAGAATAATGTGTAAAAACAATTTTTGAGATTAGTTTTTAACCACAATTAAACTTGTGATTTTTCAAGTTCCGAGTTTTAGTGCGGAAAATTCACTCCTGTTTTACTGGAAGTTTTGAATTTTGAAAGTATCGTAAACAAGAACAGCAGAATGCATTTAAAAAATATATATATAAAATGCTCTTTAATTACTCCATGGAGTATAGATTTTCAGAGAAATTTCATCCACCCCTATAAGGAAAGTAAAAGACTACTACTACTGTATATGTGATTCATGGATTCATCTAGTCCGAGTGAAATTGTATGTGTATTATTGTAAAAGAGGTCAGGGTAAATAACTGGATGAATGTTATCTCGTCCTACATGCTATTGAAATCAACTAAGATGTCAGAGGCCTAAGGCGTCCATCCTTAATTGCTTGGAGAGAAGGAAAAAAAATTGAAATTGTGTAATTGGAAGCGCCATTCTAGGAAGGCTATGGACACGATTAAAGTGTAATTGCAGATGCGCCCTCGATAGTCTGCAATTGGCATTTAATCGAAGGACGGATACGTAGGACAAATGCTGTTATCTTCCCGAGGATTATTTTATATTAAATAGATTCCGGGGACACTCGAAACTCATTGTTTTATTGGCCTTCATTGTTTAAAGGGCAACGCCAGCAAAGTAAAGTAGTTTGTCAGTTCCGCGTTAGAGGGACCTAAGCACTATATACTGTACCTGCAATATTTGAAGTATTTCAGTTAAAATTTCACCCAAATTATATATTTAGTTTTTTTCATTACGCAGGAAATTGTAAAACTACATTTTCGAGATTAGTAGAGAAAAAAGAAGCCAGATAAACCTGGAATTGCAATTGAAAGGCGAACTGTTGTTTGATATTAAATTCCTGTCATGTTTATCTTTTTTTTATACATTATGGAGGTGACTTAAAATCACTTGGCCAATTCTTGTTGCTCAACGTGGGCGATATAATTTTTGTTGGAATCCTTCTGAAACCCAAGGATATAAGAGAGGGTGTACAGTACTAATTTATATTCATAGAGTCGAGTTCCATGTATCCATACGTGATATTGCTTAAATTGCCGAGGGGATTCCTTGAGATATGTATGTCTGGACCCTCTAGCCCTAAATATTTTGGGCCGTAAATACTACCCAGCCAACCAGGATCCGGAACGTCACAATCACAATTAAGTCAAAATTTGAAAATTCAAAATGGCGGCGGCTTCACGGACCATATAATATTACATCCTGTATTGTGTTCTTTACGTTTCACTCAGTTGTGACAAGAATAATTCAAAAATCCCATTACATTTGTCTTGCGAAGAGATTATAAACTAAAACTTGGATTAAAAAACACATTACAAATAGCTTTACCCCCATTTTTTCATTAAATTTTGGCTGTAAAGCAATATTACAGGCATCCAATTAAAATATCAAAATGTATTATGCGCATATGAATAATCGTCTCGGTGTAATTGTTTTATTTTCAAACTCTTTGCCGGGTTTAGAATGTTCTGAAAGCTCTGGGCTTTGGTTTTTCTCACATTTGTCTTTCCAAAGTGGCAATTATGGTTTCACTTTGGGACCTCCACTCGACAAATCACTGTTGACTGCGATGTTTGCCGTTGGTGACATTCACCTGGACACCGTGCGAGAGCAGTCTTTAACCTGTTCTTTCTTTCCTATTATTATTATAAATTTAAGCCTAGTTTGCACTCGGTAGTAGCACAATGGCCGATGCAGCTTCAGCATTCCTATTCCACATGGCTGCTCGTATTCATTGGCGTCCCCCAGTGCAACAAACTAGGCTCGTCATCGCTACTCGTATTGTTTCCAGTTTACGAATCGGCAGGTGGTTGCCAAAACACCAAGTACCTTCAAACCTGTGCACGGTGCACCCTCGTGTCACAGGTAGTCCAGTTTTGAGGTTGAAGTCGGTGAAAGCTAACCCAAAATCCGGTTCTGGTCATTTGGCAGAGGAGAGGTGCCCCCAGGGCAAACGTGTCCCTATATGGGTTGTTCCCTTCCTGGTTCCTCCAAACATGAGCTTCTTTTGGCCACATTGGGGACTCTGTTCTTGAATGGCCAGCAGCTGGTTTTGATCAACGAATTCAAGCAGAATTTTATGCAAATATTCGGTTGAAATTATTCTACTGCATTCGATTAAATTACATGTTGGTATACCGAAGTTCCTGAAATTCCTGTTTCGGTTGCCTTTTTTTGTGTTTTTAGATAATGGCTTTATTCAATGGTAGCTTTGCAGATGTTTGGTCAGATGAAAAATACATCCTGATAATGGAGTCATTCTCAAACTGTAAACATTTTTCTCACAATGTTGAACAGCCGTTTTTACATGTTTGGTTGTTATGTTTTGAAAAGTTGCCATAAAAACATTAAAAAAAATTGGAGAGAAAATTGTGAGTTAATTTTCAATCTGAAAAGACAACTATAGAGTGGCTGTATGTTAGATTTTGCAGAAATATCTTGGGTTTTATCCAAACCCAAAACAACATTCATCTGCATTTTTTATATAAATGTATCTGCTAAATGTAACTTGTATGAATGAGATTTTACAATGACCAGTTCAAAACTTAAATTTAATGCTGAGCCATAAAAATTTCCATCATCTCTTTTATATCTCCTCACATATTTCTAAACATAAACAGATTAAACAAAACGTTTGAATTGCTGGTAGAAAATTTAGTTGACATTCTCCCTGTTTGATCTCATTAAAATCTACCCACTTTATTTCGATACTATAGGGCTTGTCATTTCTCATTTGAATTATTACATGAATTATAATTTAGGACTCGATCCCGGCATATCGTTACCCTGGCTGTCGTTTTTCATTTTTTTCCCCCAGCTGCTCTAATTTATAATTAAGTAGTGGGCGCATTTAAAAAAAATCATTTAGGTTTCTGTGGTTGTTCTATCCACCAGGTCCACTTCTGTTCTGTGTAGGCGACCTGCAATTGTAATTTTAATCGCATATTCACGGCGGGACAAGTCTTCTATAAATGGTCTGGTGTTTTCTCAGAAATTAGCATACGACTGACAGGGTTTCGTTAGTAGCAGAGTCGTACATCTTTTTTTATTTTTTTTAAATGTCATGTTTTTAAATTCTACATTTTTGAATGCATTGCCGAAGTTTAAAGCACAACAAATTATTTCCTGTTTTTAACTGTTGTTTTGGGTTTTATTTCAGCTGAAGTTGGTGTTTGATGATCAGGCACTGAGCACGTTCGAATATCCATCCGAAAGCTCGCTGTTAGAGGGTGAAGTTGAAGATACGACGGTTTCACACGTTGGAGAAGAGCACTCTTCACAGAATGCCATCAAGGTCCGAGCTTCCATAGAAATGGGTCCTTCGGTATTGAAGTCTACTCCCGCCATAAGTAGTTCTCTAGGTAATTATTCGTCATAATGTTTGTAAAAATAGTTGTAATCCCAAATGTCT
>JAUJYV010002973.1:0-11135 GCA_033995625.1 Ophyiulus pilosus | reverse complement strand
ACTTTCAGTCTGTGGAAAAGCTCAGATGTATTCTTGATGTAATCACCCATAATGTTTTCTTGTGAATCTTGGTTTTCCTGTAGGATAATTTCATTGGCGGCTACATCTGCATTATTTGTTGCTTCTAAGGGTTCATTTGTACTCTGATTACTGTATGTCGGGATTCTCTGACTACTGTTTGTCGGCATTCTCTGACTTCTGTTTGTCGGGATTCTCTGACTACTGTTTGTCGGGATTCTCTGACTACTGTTTGTCGGGATTCTCTGAGAATAATCTATTACTTGTTGTATGTCGTCGTCGTGCTCACGTTGCTCCATATCTTCGGTTTCCACTAAATCAGTATGATAACGGATCCGTGTAGTTAAATTTACTCGATGCTCGATCTCAAAAAGTTCGTTCATTGGTTCAGTCGGTAATGATGAGGTTAGTGTGCCATAGGAGATAAACCTTAGCTCTAGTTCTAATTCGCTGACTACAATCTGATTTGACTGATCTGTATGAGCTGACTGGTCAGTCTGTGAAGTTGGGTGTGACTGGTCAGTCAGCAGAGATGGTGATGGGCCAGACGGTAAATCGTTATCTTCTATGTCTTGTAAGATAAACCGTAGCGTTATTAAGTATGAGTCTTCCGGATTTCTAACATCTGACCGGTACATTCGAGAGGACACGAATGACGAAGTGGGTAAACCCAAATCTCCTGGGCTAAGTCGTACCGTTACTAATAATGAATTTTCCAGACTTGTATCAACTGACTGGTTTGTCTGCGAAGTTGGGTTTGGTTGGTTCATTTCCGAAGTTGCATTTGACTGTTCAGTCGGCAATGTGTCAGACGGAAAATTGGAATTTCTTTGGAGAAAGGATATCGTTGTTGGATATGGGTTGTGGCTATCGATATCTGCCCGGTGTAACCGAAAAATTGAGTCTGACTGGTCATTCCGTGATGTGTCAGGCAGTCGATCGCGATTTTCAGGAGTGTGGTCTAATGATACTGCGAATAAGTATAGCAGATTTGGATTTGCTGACTGGTATCTCTGCAAAGATGGGTTTGACTGGTTAGTCTGCGAAGTCGGATTTGACTGGCTAATTGGCGAAGTTGGGTTTGACTGTTCAGTCGGCGATGATGGGGATGGTGTACTAGGCAGTAAACCATAATTTGCTGGTGTATATTCTATCGACATTGAGTGTAATAATAGCGCATCTGAATGAGCCGGGATTGGGTGTCTCGGAAAACTTTGTCTTATCCAGACCGTCTGCGAAGTTGGGTTTAACTGGACAGCCGGCGATGGCGATGATGTAGATGATGTACCAATTAAATTGGAATGTCTTCGGATTAACCGTTCTGCTCTCGTGCATGAGAGTCGAACACCACCTGGAAAAGCTGTCAATACTGTTATAAAATATCGTCCAGGCTGGTCAGTCTGAGGCGATGGGTTTGACTGCTCAGATGGGTTCGACGGCTCAGATGGGTTTGACTGCTCTGATGGGTTCGACGGCTCAGATGGGTTCGACGGCTCAGATGGGTTCGACGGCTCAGATGGGTTTGACTGCTCAGATGGGTTTGACTGCTCTGATGGGTTCGACGGCTCAGATGGGTTCGACTGCTCAGATGGGTTCGACGGCGCAGATGGGTTCGACGGCACAGATGGGTTCGACTGCTCAGATGGGTTCGACTGCTCAGATGGGTTCGACGGCTCAGATGGGTTCGACGGCTCAGTCGGCAAAGATGAATTCGACTGATCAGTCGGTAAAGATTCAGGCAACATGTTTGACTGCGAATTTGATGGTATGGATTAGTTCTTGTGGCTGTATACTCGACTAATTCAATATGCTGTATCAACGACTATCCACAGAAGTGACAAATCTTGCTGAGATAATGGAAGCAATATTTCGGCATCTAGACAATAGAACAGGAGGTTAGACAACGGATCTTGTTACTCACTACTCCTCAATCACATTTGTAAAGTATGAAATACTTTGGTATTTTTATTATGTTATCGATTTTTGGTTTCTTTTAATACCGGTAATTAAAATAGGTTTATTTTTATTATTTTAAATCACATGCAGTAACCTGGCGGAGGTGTTAGAGTTAAAATCTTTCCAAAAACCAGCGTAGTTTTTTAAAACAATTGTAAACGTAATATTTACAGTAGAACCTGTCTAAAAGCATACTCTTGGGCAGTGGCGGCTCGTAGCCAAAAGTAGTGGGGGTGCTGCTCCGGAAAATTTTGTGCGCATGCGCACAACAGTTAAACGGTCGGCACTGAGGGAGTGACAGTGCTCTCTCTCCCTCGCATGCAGCCTTCTATGTGCGCATGCGCACAACACTCCACGCCGCTGGAACTGTGAAACACACAGTTCTATACAAACTTTTTTGTGTAAAATGGCTACATGTACTAGTTATATATAGTAGAAGTTTAAAGAAATAATTAAAGAAAAATTAAGGACTCATTGAGTCATTATATTAAATTTTATCGGTAATCTGCAGTGAAAATAGGAGGTGCTGCATATCCACGCGAGCTGCTACTGCTCTTGGGACACGGGTCCCAAGTCGGGACCGGCACATTTTATGCTTTTAGAGGTTATTTATGTTCACAGGATGCAGTTAAACAGGTTCTACTGTACAATAGCATGATTGACAGACTGATGATTAAATAGAAAAATGCGGCTTTAAACAAAACTCAGTAAATGGGAACATACCAATAGCTGATGGTGATCCGGTAGAGGCCAACAGAACGCTCAATTCTAGCAAGCTGCAAGTAAATAATGAAACAATTGACGCAATCTGCAGTATTTCTTTATCTATTAAAGGCATGTCAAACATAAAACTAAGCAAACAACAACTTTCGATTGTATACAAGGGTAAAAAGTCTTGTACAAATTCAGGCCTTTCAAACGTTTTTTTTTTTAAATATAGTTAAATATAATTTTTTTTTTAAAAAACGAACAAAAATAACGCAGATAACATCTCAGTTAATGTTGAAATACACTATTTTAAAAGAAATATATTTTAACTTACGTTTATAAAGCGTTAGGCTAAACTTCAGTCGATATGCTTTGTTTGAAAACAGTACCACACACCACGTGCTGCAAGAGCAAGACCCACTAAGCGTTTGGTCTGGTGAGTTGCTAAATCACCACTTCTAGTCTATTTTCATCACGTGTGCTTTTTGACCAATTGCTGAAGGGTAATGACGTAGAACACTTGTGAAATATGCAGATGGGAGAAGGATGAAAGGTCCTAGGGCCCAAATGTCACACTTCCTTTTTGCCAGACAAGGGGTATTAAGTTCATTTAATTGAACAGGGAACAGGAATCTGACCTCAATCACTTAACCTAAATGAATATCACAAATTCACTTAGATTAGTCCTAAAATTAAGGCGAAAAATAAATTCTTGTCTTGTTTTTCCAGTAACAATTTTATAAATGTATATCCCAAGACAAGAAGGCAGTTAATCATGTAAAAATTGACTTCCTGCAGGTAGGGCAGTGGAACATTAGACATTTGTATCAACCACTGGTAGACTCAATTTTGTGGAACGTGTGGTTGCAAGGTAACGTGCACATGGTATCGTTGTAACTAAATTCCCATTGGCACAAGACAACAAATATTGTTCATGTCGAAATCAAATGGAATTGCAGATACTGTGGCCTCAACAGGTGCGCTACTGTCCCACGTGTTGTCGATGTCAGAGCAGCTGCTATCATTGGCAATTCCAATGCTGCTATATTAGGGTACAATTAACATATCTTGATGTGGATTCTACAATTACGAGATTTACCCTGAACCATTTTTACATTTGCATGCACGGTGAACGATCAATTATGATATTAGTTTTACAGAAAGTGTATCAAAGATTCTCTTACTTTCTCTAAACTCTAGTTGGTCATTATCACTGAATGTTTAACACACTTTCTGTAGCATATTGAGAAATGTTAATGATAAGAACGAACTATAGGAATCATTTTCAAAAAAACTATTTTAATTAAAATAAGAGTACAAGAAATTAACGTTGGAAACTTGTGCTTCGTTTAGTCTTTTTATATATAATAGACTGCTCCTGATCAAATGAATCGGCCACTGTCTTGGGGTTTGAAAAAGCACCTTTGAACATTTAATTCCACTTGAAAAACTTCTATGTGACACTGAATCGCCCTGAATTTCCGGTGTATATTTTCCAGCAGAGATATCGTATATCCCAAAGCCAGTCTACCTTGGTTCATCATTTAAAAATTGACTGCCTACAGATAGGGCAACGGGAAATATTGCCCTTCTCTATCAGCCACCTGTTGACTCCATTTTTGTGAAACGTGTGGCAGCAAGGCAGCGTGCACAAGGTGTCATCATAGCTGAATTTACATTGGCAGAAGATACAAGAAGTATTGGTAGGGTCGAATTCAGAGAGTATCACAGATACTGCTGTCTCAACTGGTGCACTACGGTCCCGTCTGACGTCGATGTCGGAGCAGCTGCTATCTTTGGCTATTCCAATGCAGATGCAGCTATTTTCTACAGCTGCAGCATCATTGCTCTTTGACATGTGGCAGCCTGGGTCATGACGCGGCCATTTCCACACTTTCAGTCTCTTGAAAAGCTCAGATGGTCTCTTGATGTAATCTACCGTAATGTTTTCTAGTGAATCTTGGTTTTCATGTAGGATAATTTCATTGGCGGCTACATCTGCATTATTTGTTGCTTCTAAGGGTTCATTTCTGCTCTGACTACTGTTCATCGGCATAAGTTCTATCATGCTCATAAACATATATTCATCGGCGTACATAAGAGAGCTATTAATGAATATGAATCCAGACGGGATCTGGGTAAAGCTGGCCGCCATGGCTTCAGTTGTCAGTCTCAATTCTGGCAAGTCTAATCTGCGTGCACGTCGCAACCGGCGAAGTTCCTCGATGGTCAGTCTTGAATTGATACGGTCTAGTTTGGCCTTTATCTCCCTCATTGCTGATAAGACCCTCCTTTGATTTTGGAAAAATAATTCCCTTGTTAAAAATATGTCATAGGGTTCACATAACAGTATGTAGTACATATAATGGGTATTATTATGCGACGGTAGGTTTTGGCGGTTGATCTGTAAATATGGAGGTACCCTTCTATTTACTGAATTCAAATTCGGTAACAAAAAATGCTCTGGTACTGGGTAATCAAAGTTTAGAGGACTAAAACTTGATGGCAGGTTTATCCACGCAAATGAGTTTGACTGGTTAGGAAACAGAGATGTGGGTAACGTGTTAGATGGTGCATTGCTCCTGAAGTTCCTGGTAGTGTAGGGAGCCATTATTCTTGAATGTTGAGATAATGTCTGCGGTAACTTGGCTATCCACAAAGGATCCCACAAAAGATCTTGCTTGAGAATGGGAGTAACGTTTCAGCACCTATTTTGAAAATCAAAAGTCGATATAACAGTAAGTAGCCAATTTAATGGAATAATTGAATATGAAAATGGACTGTTGAACGCAGCCCAGAAGATATGATTAACATACCAGTAGTTGATGGTGGAACGGTAGAGGCCAACAGAACGTTCGATTCTTAACAATCTGCAAGTAAGGCAATGAAAAAAATCAATCTGCATCACTTCTATCCCAAAAGCATGTCAGACATAAAACGAAGTATAAAACTGCGTACGATTGTACACGAGGATATCTTGGAATATATCTTGGAATAAATCAAGCCTTACAAATATACATTTTTAAAATTTTTTTTGTTGGCTGTTATGGAATTAATCCACCTATCATTGCCATTAAATTTTAAATACAATATTTTAACATAAATACATTTAGGAAATTATTTTACGTACATTTACGATCGGTCAATATGCTGTGATAGAAAACTGTACAACCACGTGCTGCAAGGCCCAGTAAGCGTTTGGTCTGGTGAGTTGCTCATCACCACCTCTATCTATTTGAAGCTCATACGCGCGCTTTGACCCGTTTCACACATTGCCGAAGGGTCAATTTTAACGTTTGTAAAGACAAAGGACGTTAAGCTCATTTAATTGAAAAGTGGAGCAATAATTTATTTTTAAACTTAATTTTAGGCAAAATCTATCTGAACCTAAATAACTTCAGCTAAATTAATCATAATTTAAAATCCAGCTTCCTGTAGTTAGGGCATCGGAACTTAATTGTATCCGCCATGGATTGGTAGTTTTAATTTTCGTGGAACATGTGTTTGCAACACAGGTAACGTGCACAAGATGTCGTTGAACCGATATTCACACTGGTAGAAGACACAAGTATTGGTCGGATCGAAATCGGATGGGTATACACATAATGTAGTCTCAGCTGGTGCGCTACTGTTCCACGTGTTGTCGATGTCAGGGCAGCTGCTAATCTTTGGCAATTTCAAAGCAGACAGCAGACATTGCCAACTGCATCAGTATACTCAAACACACGGCAGCCTGGGTCATGACATATTCATCGGCGTATTCAAGTGGGGAGGGGGGCGAAATACCATGGGCCGGGGATTTCTGGGGGCCTTCGTGTCCCAAGTAGTACTAATGCAGTCTATGCAGGATATCCAGTTGCCCTGAAAGTCCTTATTCTTATAGCTACCAATCAAGGACCTTTGGGATTTTGGTAATATTGGCATACAGGTCACCTAGCATGAAAATTTGTATTGTGACTATTTTCACTACAATGTTTGACCTATATACAATGCTGTAAGCAGCATGATGCGGCCAGACTCATATGTGCATGATTATATTCGACATATCCAATTACATTTTTACATACAAAAATTGTGGTGAATTGGCATTTGAATGTTTGTTTAGGATACAATCATTCAGTAATAAGTCAGAAACAAAAACATTGGATTTTTAATCTTCAACTTCTGTTATCATTGCTCCTCAGTAAAGTTTAAGTTAAATTTGTATTTATTGTGTATCAGATTTGGTACTGGGAAAAAATTATGGCAAATTATTTTGTGACCGAAAATTTTTACAAGTATAGGGCATTGTTTTCTGCTGTAAAAATGCGATATATCTGTGATAAAACGTCCCTGTCTGGGTAGAGCTAGCCGCCATGTCTTCAGTTGTCCTGAATTCTGTCAGGCACGTGTTTACCGAAAGTCATTTATGGTCCCACAGAAAATTTTCCTCGATGGATATACTTGAATTGACATGATCTAGTTGAGCCCTTATTTCGCTCATTGTTGAAATGACCTGCCTTACATCATGGAAATACCATTCTTGTTCTAACCCAAAGTCTTGGTAGGGTCGTGTTAATGTTAAATATTATGAATAATGTGTTACGTGCGAATAATTAAAATGTGACGTTAGGTTTAGGTGTTTGGGCTGCAAATATGGGGGACTTAACAATGAGATGGAGAGGAGGGGTGAGATTGGCTTCTAGGCGAGATTAAAGATGCGAATTAAAATAGCGCTAAATTATCGTAGCAAACTAGAAATAGGCGTCAGAAATAGAAATAGAAATAGAAATAGTAAAAATAGAAATCAAAACCCATAACCTGCATTTCTTTTTAATCCACAATCATGTCAAATTTTGTTTGTTTTGATTTTGAATAAGCAATAATTGGTTTGAATTTTATAAAATAAAAATAGAATGTTTAATAATCCTGAACGATATGATACATAAATTGTAAAATTGCAAGTGGTAATCGTAAACTTGTATGCGATATATACATGACTTATTTATAATCGTTGCTGTATGGCCACGACTCCACGTGTACAAGGTATCGTTGTATAGTGACTGGTTGTAACTGAATTAACATTGGCAAAAGACACAACAAGTATTGGTCGGGTCGAATTCAGAGGGTATCACCGATAATGCTGTCTTAACTGGTGCGCTACTGTCCCACGTGTTGTCGATGTCAGAGCAGCCGCTATCTTTGTCAATTTCAATGCGGCAGCTAGGATCATGATGCGGCCACGTCCACACTTTTCAGTCTCTGGAAAAGCTCAGATAGATTCTCGATGTAATCATTCTTAAAGTTTTCTTGGGAGTCTTGGTTTTCGGTGGTTATACATCTGCATTATTTGTTGATTATAATGGTTAATTTGTGCTTTGACTGCTGTTTAACGGCAGCAATTTTATCCGACTCATAACCATATATTCATCGACGTATATAAGAGAGCTTTCAATGAATGTGAATCCAGACGGGATCTGGGTGAAGCTGGTCGCCATGGATTCAGTTGTCCTCAATTTTTCCAAGGCATTAATTGTCCTTAATTCTAGAATGTTTGCTACCAATTCTGGCAGGTTCGGGTCATCTAACGTGTGTGCACGTTGCAACACGTTATTTTCCTCGATGGACAGACTTGAAATGATGCGAACTAAATGGTCCTTTATGTCCCTCATTGCTGATATGACCCACCTTTGATCATGGAAAAACAATTCCCGTGTTACAATTTCGTCAAAGGGGTAACTTAACTGTATGCAACACATATATTTTAGTTGTGATAAGGGTGAATGGTTATTATAATGTGACGGTAGGTTTTGGTGGTTGTTCTGCAATACTGAATTTTCTGCATTTACTGAATAAGAATCCGGTGAGATAAATCGCTCTGGTAGTGGGTAATCCAAGTTTAGCAGATTAAAACGTAGTGGCAGGTTTGTCCACGAAGAAGGGTTTGACTTGTTAGTCAACGAAGATCGATTTGACTGGTTGGTCAACGGTAATGTGGGTAAAGTGTCATCCAGTGCACTTAAATCCAAATACCCATGTGAGGCGAACTGTGTGTTTGTTGATGTACGTCGCATTTTCCTGATAGTATGGATCAATTATTATTGAATCTTGAGATATATATATATATATATACTGTCTGCAGCAACTTGTATATCCACAAAGGTGGCAGGTCTTGCTTGAGAAAATGGAAGCTGATGATAGCTGATGGTGGAACGGTAGAGGCCAACACAACGCTCAATTCTTATAGCAATCTGCAAGTAAAGCAATGAAAAAATTCACTTAATCTGCAGTACTTCTTTATCCCTAAAGTATATCAAACTTAAAACCATAATATTTTAGTTACAAAAATAATCCACCTATCATTGTCATTCATTTTTAAATACAATATTTGAACATAAATAGATTTAGGGCATTGTTTTTAAATACAATATATTAACGTAAATAGATTTAGGACATTATTTTTACTTACATTTATAAAAAAGTAGACTGAACTTCGATCCGTCAATATGCTGTGATAGAAAACTGTACAACCACGAGCTGCAAGGTCCAGTAAGCGTTTGGTCAAGTGCTCATCACCACCTCTAGTTTATTTGAAGTTCGAACTCGCCTTTCACCCATTGGTCAATTTTAACATCTGTAAAGACAAAGGGCGTTAACCTCATTTAATTGAAAAGAATGGCAAGAATTTATTATGAAACCTAATTATAGGCAAAATCTGTCACTTCAGCTAAATGAGTCATAATTCAAAAACTATAGCTTTCTGCATAGGAAAGCGAAACTTGTATCCGCCACTGGCATTTTACATTTTCGTGGAACACGTGTTTGCAAGGCAAGGTGTTGTTCAACCGATATTTATACTGGCAGAAGACGCAACAAGTATTGGTCGGGTCGAAATCGAATATGGTGGTAGCATTTCATATACTGAATAAAATTCCGGTTTGAGAAACGCTTCTTGTAGAGGGTAAGCTGAGTTTAGCAGATTAAAATGGGGTGGAAGGTTAGTCAACGAAGTTTGGTCCTATTGGTCAGTCACGTGTCAAATACTGAACTTAAATCCACCAAAATGTCAAATTTTGTTTCGGTTTCGATTTTGAATAAGCAATAATTGGTTTGAATTTGTTCCCTGGTGGTTAAATGTGTTACAGTGCAAACGCTTTCTACGGCAAAAGTTCTCCGGAATTCAAAATCGAATGTTTAAAAATCCTGAACGATATGATACATTTCAACTTACCTATAAAACAAAAACAAAAACTCTAGCTCTGACCACTCTACACAGTTCAACGCAAACAATTGACTGTCTATACGAATGTGTCAATCCCTATGTATAGCTTACCCTGTTGTAATCCTATTCAAGGGCTATGTCCTGAACCTTTGTGAAATAGGTCAAATGGTAAAGGGGAGTATTTAGGATTAGCTGGTTAGGTTTTCTTTTAAACTGGTTCTTAACAGATAAAGGATACCAGGGTCGTTTGAGGAAAAAATAAAATGTATGATCCATCAACTCACGTGACAAAAAATTGCCTTTAAAATGCTTGTGGACAACAACAACCATAGGATTTTAAGGACTATTAATTAGCAAGCAGCAATCAAAAGCATGCATTAGCGCCTCATAAAGGCTTCACAGAAACCAAAACGTGATTTAGTAATGTATTATCCGAACTGGCAAAGAGTAGCTTCATTCGTAATTACAAGTAGTATTCACAACAACCGCTTTATGTTGGAAAGTGAAAGAAACAAAGTAATCAAATGGAAATCATGGTAACATAACGCCAAACTAAATTAAAAATCATTTACTTTATTGAAGAAAAGTATGTCACAATTCTTATAAAGGCCGTATCCAAAGGGAAGGTTTGTAAATCTTAGTTTGAGTAAACATATTTTTATTGTAGGAGAATTTGGTGGCAAGCAACATTGTATTTCCAAGGAAACAATCCTGTGATATTGAAGTTTTCCGTAATTTACATGTTTAGTAAGTGTGCAGGTCCATTTCAGTTTCCTAATCTTTCTTTGGGATCATTCTTGTCTGGTTTGATTGCCAAGTCAGGATCCTGAAAAAAGATATATAAACGTGATACAATAATCGATTAAGCAAAACTTCTTCACATTCATTTGAACTTTGACAATTGTAACCAACACATGTCCTATTTCAAATAGAACCAACACTCCTCTTTTCAAATATTGCATCATTTTTACTCTGTGGTTAACAGGCGCAGGGATATTCCCATTGATTTCTGTCCCAAAGTTATCCCTTTATGTGGGGTAACTTTGGGCTTTTTTCAAGTTCAATTTTCAAGGTATATCCCTAGAGGAATACACTGGTTAATCTGGGCAGCCATTTATTAGGGCCAAATTGTTAAGAACAAATCCGGACAGTACATTCGCCCATGTTTTTGGTCCGGTTATTTCGGCCACTAATCCGCTTATTCTGGACAGGCGGCTGGCAACTTTAACCCAGAAGGAACCAAAGGCCCCAA